>APFE030510958.1:0-10059 GCA_000404065.3 Pinus taeda
ATAGCGTGCCTAAAACATGTATCAAGTTCCAAGGAGAGAAGCCAAATATGTGTGATATCCCTCTTTATTCTTGAAGCCTCAAATACAATATCCTTGAGACTGTAGTAAAAATTGGTCACAGGTAGCATAGGAAGCTCTTCATGAAAGGGTGCCTCATGGGGTTAATATTTACGATTATTTGTCACTACATCAAATGGACCAAGGTAATTTTTCTCCCCAGTCTGAAGACAAATATGCTATAAATTCTCTGCATTAGGTAGGAGTGAATTTAACACATTACTCAACATTCTTTCATTGTTCACACAATTTTGATCATATGTCTCTTTGTTAACCCAAAAAACCCAAAAGAGATGGCTAGCACCCTTCAACAGTGAGATATTATCTAAAGTTTTCTCTCTATCTAAAACATCACATTGAATGTATTCCACTCGACTATCTGGAGACCAATCTTCCTTATCCCTCCTAGAAAATCCATAAACTTTCCAAGATCCACTAGGAGTATCAAACAAAGGAAAGATTTATGCCAATAAATTTCATACAATTACTATTATCCCTATAACCAACGCCACTCTGTGTTCCTTCTCATATTTATCTCTGGATATTTCACTAACGGTAAGGAATTTTCTTTGCATTGAAAGAGGTATGAGTTACCCCAATAAAAATGAACAATGAAACATAATTAAGTAATAACGACAATTCCAAATGTAACAATATTCTTATCATTTAACCCATCCAAATACGGTTTTGACAAACACATCACGATTGTGAATCCAAAGTATGTATATTCAGGTTTAATACATGAACCATTTCTATGTTGTCCAAATACATAGATGAAATTCACAAGCTAGATATACATTACGGCCAGGCTTAAATTGATATGTGTTAATATTCATATTTAGTGCAATGTACCTTCAATTCACCTATACAGACAAAATGTGTTTAAATCATTTAACATCACCCAATAGAGCAGCTCAATTTTTGTTCGAGTTAATATAGATTTGTGTTAGTGTGGGTATTCCATGCATTGTAATTTCAATCCACCCACCCATAAGCACATCGACTGTTGATGAATCATTCACCCTCACCTTATCGAGCACCTCAATTTCTATGACCTCAGCGTATGCAACCTAACATTGATATTAAACATGGTTTATAGGAGTCTCTGCTAATGTCCATGTTCAATGGACCCTAGATTCAATGAACCCAACCACCACCATGCACATCAGATGGCTCTCTTGGTACAATAATATAACCCTAAAATCCTAAATAATTACAATGGATAAGGAAGAGAGGATAAAAATTTCATTATTGAAATTTGTAACAGTGACATAAACCTAAAACAAGAATTGTAAGAAATAACAAGACAAAATCACATTATCATTGGTGAATATTTTTTCCTATAACTATGTGAGAGATATTTTAATCCTAATCGTCTTGAAACCATTCATGGATCATTGGGAAGCCATTAAGAAATAAAGTCTTGTTTGCTTATAGAAGTTTGCCTCATAAGCAAAAACATATTTGCAATGCAACTAATTTAGCAATAAAAGTATGGAGCACGATTCATAGACACAAAATGAGAAGAAAGATTGTTGTAATGACTTTCGTCATTGATTTTCCCAAAGTGAGGAAGCATAATATTGTGAAGAAATAATAATGAAACACGAAAGAACTACTCACCTCATGTTTATCAGAGTTTCAAGGACCAACAAATTGACTTAGAAGTAGATGTGAAACTATAAACTAAAGAACTTGTCCACTAGAAATACCATCTCATTGTGAAAAAAAGCATAGTAATCCAAATACCAATCTATGGAAAGAAACATCACCACCAATTTCAGAAATATATGCATTCAAAATTAGCATAAAAATTTCCACTATCTATGACTTCATTAAATCTTCCCTACCAATAACATAATGTTGCAATGTGGGTATGGGGATTTTCAGTGATCTATGTGTTTTGGTTTTCTTTATCATGGGTTCTAGACTAACTCCCCAAGCTCTGTCCTGTAAATAGCATGACTATTTTGAATGTTCTCAAGGAGATATTTGAGCGTCCAATCCCTCATAACCCAAGTGAGAGACCTGATATTCTACGGATTGATGTGTTTGTCTGTACTATTGATCCAAAGAAGGAGCCTCCTCTTGTTACTATAAATACTACCCTTTCTATTCTTGCAGCTAACTATCATGTAGAGAATCTCCCTTGTTCCTTATCTAATGATGGTGGATCACTTCTCACATTTGAAGCTCTTGTAGAAGCTGCAAGATTTTCTAGAATCTGGGTGCTTTCTTGTAGAAAGCATAACATAGAGCCTTGCAATCTCAACAATTATTTCAAATTGAAACACCACTTCACCAAAAACAAAGTGAAACCAAATTTTGTGAAGAGAAAGCTAGATTCTATGAGGGGAAGATAAAATGCTTACAATGATCATGAAGAGATTCATTGAAAGAGAGCACAAATTGAGTTGGGAGTTGATCCTACAAAGCCACTAAAGGTATTGAAGGTTACGTGGGTAGAACATGGGACTCATTAGCATGGAACATTGATTTCCCATGACAGATAACATTCCAAGGGAGATAGTCCAAGCATAATTCAAGTATAAGGAACATGGGATGTTGCCATTTCTATTTTAACTTTTTATTTTTGATAGTCCATCAAGATGCAATCCCACAAGGTTTCATTGCACGCAACATATTTTCTTTGGCTTAGGTTTCAGGTCAGAGAGGTAGCTACTATGCCAATCTTTTGAAAATCATTCCATTTGAATGGAGATTGCACATCTGAGAATGGAACCAGATAGGATATTATAATTTAGTTTTGATTGTTTCAATTTAATTTAGCACAACTCTTATTTTCATGTGTATAGACTTGAAATTTTACCGGATATCTAAATTTCATTTTACTTTGCCATTTTTACAAGTGTTTGTATGTGATCATACCTCAGTACTTTTTTTTGGTGAAGGAGATATACTTGGATGAGACATGAAATTTAAACGCATCATAGAATTGGGATTCCAAGTTAGGGTCGCCTGCGATGATGTAGTGTCATTTCACAATGATGGAGACACAACCATTTTTTCTTTGTATTCTTTCTCAAAACATCAAAATCTTTGAATCTGCTTGTGTTTGCTTTATTTTTGCATATGACAAAAAGATAGTTATAAGTTCCTGCCTAATCACTAATCATATTTTTGCATTGGATAGAAACATGTAATTAACAACAGGAACCTTCATGATATTTTGTAATGACTGTCAAGTCATTTTCATGTCTTTGGTTAATGTCAACAAGTGCTTCTTTGGTAGAATCCAACAATGATGCAACTTGTCTATGGGTATTGTCAATAGTATGTTAGATTTGGTTTTCCTTATCATGGGTTTTGGACCAACTACCCAATATTTACTGGAATCTTGATGCCTTTCTATAGAAAACATAGGATAGCGTCTCGCAAATCCTATACCTATTTCAACTTAAAACGTGACTTCATTAAAAACAAAGTGAGACCAAATTTTGTGAAGGAGAATAGGAGGATGGAGAGAGAGTATGGTGACTTGAAGGTGAGGATAAATTCATTGCCAGATTCTATGAAGACAAAATAATATGCTTATAGTGCTCATGAAGAGATTCATTAAAAGAGAGCAGAAATTGAGTTGGGGGGTGATCCTACAAAGCCACTAAAGGTATTGAAGGCTACATGGATGGAAGATGGGACTCATTAGTTTCGAACATTGATTTCCTCTCACAGAGAACATTACAAGGGAGATCATCTATGCATAATTCAGATATAAGAAACAACAGATGCTGGCATTTTTCTTTTAACGTTTTATTTTTGTTAGTACATCATGCTACCATCCCCATGGCATAGTATTGCATACAATGAATTTAATTTGCCTTAGGTGCCGGTTCAAAGGGGTAGCCACTTTGCTAGAATTTTGAAAGTCATTGCATTTGGATGGAGATTTCACATCTGAGAATGGAACCATATTGGATATGAGAATTTAGTTTTGATTGTTTCATTTTGATTCAGGAGAAGTAAGAAGCAAATCCTTTTTAGGACAAAACTTTGTTGCATTTCCAGAACATTTTTTATTTAGTGAAAATACAAAAATTTTAGCATGCCTATGGAGCCAATGTGTCAATGAGTGAATGTCTTTCATTATTCCCATATTCAATGGTTAAAGATAGTCCATTTAAATTTGTTACAGTTCTAGAACTTATGCAATACCACTTCAAAAGAAAATCTAAGAACTAAAACCTTCTTTAAAGGAAAAAATAAATACATGTTCTAACACAAAAAAAAGGCATGAAGCTTGTATTAGTAGGTCAACATCTAAAAATTTGGGACTACTTTATGCCAAAAAACGCTCATCATGTAATCTCATCGAGTCGTAAAGAAAAAAACATAATCAAAGGACTCATGCTTAATACATACAACTAACCTATGACACAACCAACTGTAAGGGAATATGTTGGTCATGGCCATCTCCGGCCTCACTCTATCCAATCATTGAAGGGTCAACATCAATAAAAATCATAAAGTCCCACCCATAAGTAAAATCTAGCCAATTTTCTCCACTTGTAATGTAACAATATTGGAAAAGAACTCCATAGTTTCCTTTCTCTAGCTACCACAAAGTGTCTTATACCCAACATTTCATATATTTTTAACCTCATGTTGTCTCTTACAACTATTTTGGGTGTACAAGTAGAGAGAACGGTCTTTGAGGCATCTAAGAGCATAGCTTCATCTTTTTCACAACCAATGGATTGCAATAAATTTACATGTGCAATGATTTAATTAAGTTTTCTTTAATATTTCTCACACTCATTCTTATTTATGAAAATTGACATAAACTTCAAGAATGATAGAAAAACATAAAAGAATTCAACATTAACCGAAATTACAATAACTATGGACAACACAACATGAAATTACATACTATAATAATAATAATAATAAAGTTACTTTAATTTATCCACAACCATGAACGACTGAAGTTCTAGCTGAAATATTTTAGCACAAAAGTACATTTAAAATGAATTTCACCAAAAAAAAATTTGCTTTAGGAAAATATTGCAAATTTATTTTTCTACTTTACGCAACAGAACTCTCAAGCTGCATTATTGTATTATTTTTTTTTTGAGACTAAGTATTTTTTACATCACAACAACTTCCGAAATGAGATGAGATGGCCATTATATTGCACTCCAACAAAAAGACACAAAGAAATAGTAGGGAAATAACTATGCGGAAATACAAAGGAAATATCCTTCAAACAAGAAGACTTGAAATTTCCAATATCATTCTTCAATGCCCGAGGATATGGTTGCCTCATATGTTTATGTAAGGATTAGCTACTAAAATACAATACAAACTAAGCAAAATTCACTTCTATCCAAATATCAACTCCGATATAGATACCATTACTAACCAGGATAATTTTTATGACATTTTCAAAGATAAAAACTATTTTTTATTTTAAGCACAATAGAAAATAAATATTGAGAAAATGTAGAGCAATTCTCAATGAACCATGAAAATTCCAATATCATTCTTTTAAAATCTAATGTAACAGATAAATATTGAGAAAATGTAGAGCAATTCTCAATGAACCATGAAAATTCCAATATCATTCTTTAAAATCTAATGTAACAGATATTTTCTTCAGTTTTTTTATTTTAACCACAATAGAAAATAAATATTGAGAAAATGTAGAGCAATTCTCAATGAACCATGAAAATTCCAATATCATTCTTTAAAATCTAATGCAACAGATATTTTCTTAAGATGTTTATGTAAGGATTAGCTACTGGGATACAATTTAAAGAGAGCCAAATTCACTTAATATGTCCAATTACGGGGACCACCCAAAACTGACTCGCTCATAAAGATTTCTAGCATATATTTTCTTCGGATGTTTATGTAAGGATTAGCTTAGAGAGATACTATCGAAAAAAAATTCAAGCCAAAGAAAAATGCTAACGCTTTTATAGGCATTTTCAAAGATGAGACTTCTTTTGAATTTGATCAAAACTTCCATTGATAAACAACATAAGTAAAGAAATTTTAATCGAACTTCCAATGCCTAGCCCTGTGTCGCAATTCCCCAATCAAATGTTGCCATAATCATTTTTTTTTTGATAAACAACACAAGCAAAGGGATTTTCAAAGAAACTTTTGTGCTCAGACCTGTGTTCCATAACCCCAAACACATGTTTCCATAAAAAATTTATTCTACGAAAATAAGTCCTAGAAACAACGTGGGGTTCAAAAGAAATTAAAAGATACACATTATTCTTTACCTTTCAACAAAGGGAAACGAATCCTAAATAATTAAAAAAACCAAATTGTCCAACGCATTCTTAAGAGAAATTAGCACCGAACACAGTTTTTAACACGCCTTTGCTTAATGTCAAAAAGCTCGGATTGCAGTTCTTCCTTTGTGGAAACTAACTGCAATTGTACAACGGTATACCGGAATTTGATTCTTTTTCTCTTCATTCATAATATTTTACTTCTCTCAAACTAAGGAGAAACACAGCCGAACTATACGATGTAAAAACTGCCCAACAACAAATCTAGAAATATAACTTATTCTCAGTGGTACAATCAACCCTCTATAAAGATTATTTCCTTTTAGTGGTACCACTTATTGATTTCTGGTAGCATCAAATATGCTCTAAGTCTTAAACTTTGCATGGAATCTTAGGCACATGTATTCCAAGGAACCCAAAAAGTTTTTGGGAAATTCTACCAAGAGATAGTTTTATTAAAATAATTAATTATTTTTAATGGGTCTCTAACTCTAAACTTAGGAATTTAAAATAATTAATGGGTATTAATATCACTGTGGGTGTAACTTCTAGAAGAAGACGATGATCAAGCAGAAATGATCTTAGCCACTGATTAGCTTCTAATATGGGCCTTTGAATGTCAACGAGAAGATTATTTAAGGAAGCTTGAGGGTAATTTGGAAGAGAGATCAAGAAGATCGAACTTCTCACAGAGGGCAGCGCAAGAGTCCTAGAGGAATGATCAAAGAGATCTTTTGTATTTAGGGGTTGAGAGTATCTGAAAGAAGAAATTTTTCCTAGGACGGAGAGTACGAGTTACAGAGGGCAGAACGATGTCCAGAGAGAGACAGACGGCTCACCTAGAGCTGACGCAGTGGCAACTGAGGCCTTAAATGGAGATGAAATACCTGGAGAGGAAATCGAGTTCTAGAAGCCGGGAGTCGCGATGTGAGACCGGGAGGCAGAGATTCATATTTTCCAGCGAGCAGATGGTCTAGAGAATGATCAGCATGGAGGTGTGACGTAGGGACTGTGTGGGGCTTACGCAGTTCTGCGCAGAGGCTCTGCAAAGGCTACGCGGAGGCTCAAGTTCAGCATGATCAGACTCAGGTTCTTCCAGTAACAAGGTGAAAGAACTTCACCATTCGTTTTATCTAGTTTCTCTCCATATCAGATTGCTAGTTGAACATCAAATAATTGTACTCATATTTACTATTGCATAATAATAAAACCCTCAGATCTTTTGCACTGATTTTCCCACATTGGGTTTTTCCGGAGACATTTGTCGAAAAATAACGATGTTATTGTCTTTTATTTTGTTTCTTCCTTAGTTTATTGTTTTCGAATATAAATTAATTAACTGGAGGTTGTATTGTATGTATTTTAATATTTTTCATAGGAAATTGCAAATAACTTGTTCATGTAAATCTAACAAGTAGGAGAAATATCATCAGTTATTTCAGTGGGGATTTCGGTTTAGGAATTTTCACACTAGAAACCCTCATCTTTCTGGTAACATTAGATATATTCTCTCGCTTCTTCTTGGCCCTTTAGTGGCTTCCATGCTTTTTCTTTGACACTTTCAAAGCATGCTTATCCTTCCCTACCTTCAATAAGTCGGTGATCCACTTCTCAGAGAAAAACCTACAAATTCTGTTACCAACTTCCTCACAAAGTCCGTTCATTTTCTCCTCTTCGCTTTGTTAGCAGAAGAGCAAGTGCGAGCGTGCCTCGTGACTATATGCCCTTTGTTGAGGCCTACGTAAATCCCTAATTTTGGTTACACAAGCACCATGCATGTTCCTTGTAAAATATTCTACTCATTACATCATTAGGCTTCCATATCATTGTTGGGTAGTTTTAATAGTTATTTTTGGATCTTCACCGCGAGTATGATCCAGCGGTGTAAATCATTTAACCCAAGAATCTATGATTTCACAAAGAGACACGATGGCACCAGGGGAGTTCTTCTCAAAGAGGAATGCCTTACGATGTAATTAACTTGCAAATAGATTGTGTTAGAATACCATGTGCCAATACCATGACTTATCAATACCACATGACGAAAAATCATTACTCATTTCACAATAAAAAATTAGAATGTAAAATATTTTATAAATTACATATAACATTGATTAGATAAAGTGAAAATATCCATCATATGGAGAGAGAGAGATAGAGAGAGAGGAATGAAGAGATAGAGGAGGGGAGGGAGAGAAGAGAGTGAGTGGGAGAGATGGAGTTGGAGAGGGGAGAGAGGGAGGGAAGAAAAAGATATATATATATAGAGAGAGAGAGAGAGAGAAAGAGAGAGAGAGAGAGAGAGAGAGATGGAAGGGGGAAAGAGAGAATGAGAGAGGGAGGGAGATAATGACAGAGCTAGAGGGTAGAGAGAGAGAGAGAGAGGGATGGGGCGAGAGAGATAGAGACAATGAGAGAGAGGAAGGACAACCTAGAGGACGAGAGAGAGACAGAGAGAGAGATGGGGTGAGAGAGATAGAGAAAGGGAGAGAGGAAGAAAGACCAAGAGGACGAGAGAGAGAGAGAGAGAGAGATGGATATGGCCTAGATATGGTATGTGGGTATATAAAAACCAGCCTAGATCCATCTTAACCCTAGATCTATCAAGTGCCGAGATCAAATCTCTTTTAACTTTAAAAGAGGTTTTTATCTCAACAAATTTGATCTGTCTCAACACTTCATTGATCTAAGGTTAAGATGTATCTAGGATGATTTTATTATAGCTAAAATTTTCTTTGTTTCTAGAGATTTTTATTTTAAGAGGGGCACATGTTAACCTAAAGTTGAACATAAAAGGAATAATGCATCTCCTTTATACCATGATGTATCAGATGCTTCTCCAAATAATAATATAATGATGTCCCTATCACACTACTTAAATATAAGACTATTTTTATTTTTTGGTATTTTCTAATTAGTTTCTTATATTTTAAATTAAGTAGAAAAAAACAATTATGTTCTTTAATAATTTTATTTCATTTTGGAGACTCCATAACTTCTAAAGATTTGTCATTATTACAACACATACAACTATTTCATAAATGACATAGATGAACTAATTACGAGATTGTTCACTAAATTGTTTGAATTAAAATCTTTTCATAGTTATATATATAGTTTTACATTAAATTAGACATTTAAAAAAAATTAAAATACATGAAAATTTGGTTTAAAAAATCATTAAATAATTTTTCATAAAATTTATTGTTAAATGAAAAATGAAATTGTAAATAAAGTTAATATTTTATTTTTTCAATATAATTAATGGTATAATGTAAATTTTGGATGATGACACTAACAAGACATTGAATTTCTAAATATATTATTTTTTGTAATTCCTCTTTTTGATTTTAAGGGTAGATCAAATTATTTTTAATTAATTTCAATTTATTTTCTTAAAATATAAAAAGTCTATAACTATAAATTTTAAAAACAAATCTATCTTAATAAAATATAAAATTTATCAATTTATTAATAGAAATTATACTCACAAATTTAATAAATAATGAAAAATAATATTACGCAAAGCATTAGTCTATAACGCAACTTTTGAAAGCCTTTCCAGCGGATTTTTCCGGTCAAAATCCGCGAGCAATTCATTGGAATCCCAAGTTTGATAGCTAGTTTCTGCACAATCAATGGCTTCCAGGGGTTTTCCAGCGCGCTGAATCCAAATATGCAATTAAAAAACCATTTTAACTGCTAAAAATCAAGATTTAACCTCATTTCTTCCGCCGGA
>APFE030510962.1:8079-44644 GCA_000404065.3 Pinus taeda
TCTTAGTCCATCAGTAGATTCGCCTTGTTTAGATCTAGACTAGATCTTGCCCTCATAAGATATTCAACCAAAAACATCTTAAGCCAAATGATCTCCTTTGCTTTATATAGGCAAGCTCTTCCTCAAATCAAGGATCATGGGGCTCAATAATAATAATAAAATAAACAATACCACGGGCCAAAACCATGATAACACAATACCGTCGGCTAAATACCATGAGAAAACCCCATGTGTGGGTGCTTAACTGCCTTGAAGTGTGTGCACTGGGGGTACGCACCCAATGAATGGGTATCCTGCGGGTATGTACGCACTTTATATAAGACATGCCTGCGTGTACGCACCTTTTGAACGGTGTGCCTGCGTACTCCTTATTTTCTTCAATATTTGAGAGATGTTCATCAATGTTTGCTATTGACCTGTTGTACAGTGATCCATCACCTGTATGGGTTGCCATCAAGGACAACACTTTAGCCATAATGCCAACAATCTTAAGGCTTGAATTGTGGTATCTTTGTGTGATTTTGATCTGTTATATGTGGCGCATGACTTGATCTATAAATCTGATAATCTGGGTATAAATGATGTCTGAATAATTGAAAAGGGTAAATTATCTTTTATAGCTCTGTACATAGGTTCAACACAACAAAGGCGAGTATACACGCTGGTTCGGTAATTCAAAACAACGTATACGCTGGTTTGACTTAATACAGAAGTGTATGCACGTAGGTTCTTCATCTTGAAGTAGCGTATATCTCATAAAATATGTTTTAGCTACTTCTGTTTATTGTTGCAGTATTCTGGGTTCAGGATTGGTGTCTGGTTACTGTTACTGTATTCTGGTTACAACATTCAAAGAAGTGATTGATTGATTCAGTTTTGGTTGGTGCAAAGGGGATTGGTTGATGTAGATATATGTGATGTTTGATTGATGTTACTTATGGGTCCAATCTGAAAATTTATGAAACATGGTCCCTGGAAGCAAAGAGAAGGTTGTAGCCTTCTGCAGGTAGAAGCCTGTGTACTGGTATAAGACTGCACCAATACAGAAATATTGTAAAAAGAAGTTTCTTATTAACAAGAAGATAGAGAAGCATTGCAACAGGTGGTTTTCACCCACATTGGGTTTCCACCTTATGTCTTGTGTTCATATGTGTGATGATCTGTTCTGTTTACTACACCTGTTTACTGTCCTTAAGGTTAATGAAGTTTAGATGCACTGATTAAAGATCAAATAGATTAATTAAATCTTAAGTTTATTGAATATATGCTAGCTGCTGTAGACACAGTTGCATGTATACACTGGTTTCCATATCTGAAGTAGCGTATATCTAAGTTTGAAAATGAAAAGTTATTTGGCTTGATAATACTGATTCACCCCCCCTCTCAGTATTATTTCCAACATATCATAGCTTGGCTTTTTTGTTGGAAATACTGAGAGGGGGGTGAATCCGTGTTTCTTTTCAATTGTTATTTTTACCAGTTGCATCATGTATATTTAGAACACAAAAATGAATAATAGCAATAGATGCTTTTATTCATATAATCTTTACAACAAAACAGATACAATATATATAGGGATTCAATCTGTTGCCAAGCACCAACTTGGTCTTTTGTGAGGCTCCAACCTCTAGGGCACCAACCCTGTCTTTTCAAAGCACCAACCTTGGATTTAGGAGCACCGATTCCAAGGACATGAATCCTTCCAATTCTAAGGCACCAACCCCAAGGGCTCCGACCCTATCTTGTCAAGGCATGTTAGATAGTAATTCTCTGCTCCCAAAATCTTCGTTTCTATGAAGGAGTCTTCACAACTCTTCATAATATCCACATAGATTCTGCAAATTTACCTCATGATGATTTCAAATAGGCATCATGATCTTCAATAATGTTTCCAATATTTGTTGAAGCTTTCCAACAAGATATCCGGGCTAAGCCTCAATGTATGCATAAAAACAATTCTCTGTTTTCAAGCCTATGTTTTTATTGTCACAATTACTCCTTTAGAAGTGATTATCATGGTATCTTACTTCCAAAGAACATACTTACAAATACTTCAATGCTGGTGTTGTCCACTACTCCCTTCAATTGATGACTGATGAAATCTTAGTTGACTAGTCCGAGGTCAAACGGATCTTCATCTTCCGATGGCCGTTCAACTTCCTTTTGTCCTGCTAGACCTTCGAGTTTCTTTTGTCCTGCTGGACCTTCAGCCTCCTTCTTTCCTGTTGGACCTTCAGCTTTCTTCTGTCCTGCTGGACTTCAGCCTCCTTCTGTCTTGCTAGACCTTCAGCCTTTTTCTTTTTTGTTCTGTTGGACCTACAACCTACTCTATTTCTTCCACGTCTACTAGACCTTTGATTTCCTCTGTTTCTTACAGTTTCACCAACCAATAAACTTTCCTTGTTCTCTGTTATATATGCCTGATATGCTTGACCTTTGGCTTCCTTTTCGCTCGCTTGATCTTTTGGCTTCCTCTGCACTCGCTCTTCGGCTTCCTCTGTCTCTTCGAATTCACCAATACTCAAAGGACACATTCATTCCGAAGAGAAGCCGGATTACAAAAGTGTTTCA
The DNA here is from genome assembly GCA_000404065.3 of Pinus taeda. Lineage (NCBI taxonomy): Eukaryota > Viridiplantae > Streptophyta > Pinopsida > Pinales > Pinaceae > Pinus > Pinus taeda. The sequence goes on from APFE030510962.1 coordinate 10,651, forward strand.
TATTAAAAAACTACATCAGAGAAGCCCTTTTTAATATTCATACAATATACATTAATTGTTCATGGAAATCGCATCACAAGAGAGGTTGTCCATATTGGACATCCACATGCCATGTCATTCCTTTAATCGCAATCGCAGCTTTTGAAGGTCTTTTACAAGTCGTGCCTATAACATAATCTGTCCTCCAATACCAACATCATCAATCTTCATATATCAACATAGTTAAAAACAAAACATATAATGGGTGGTCCCACCAGCCACATCTTCACCTTAATCGCAATCACAGGTTTTTGGAGGTTCACACATAACACAGTGATTCTACTATTGTTAATGGAGCGGATGCGATACAATATTAAACAATAGTTAATATACCCATCGGGTCCATAACCTTATCGCAATCGGTGGTTTTCCATTGTTACATCTCTTCAAGAATTGCGATATGCGATGGATGCGATATTTCTTTAGGACGTAATATAATGATGCAGTAGGTCTGCATACTTATATCACAACCGAGGTTTTAATGTGACAATAGCTTTAAAACTTGTGATGTGGCGGATGCGATGTTGTATTACAACGTATTGTAATGGTTCCATGGGTCCGTATGTATACTATATATTATATATATATATCTATATATATCTATATTATATATATATATTATATAATATATATATTATATATATATTATATAATATATATATATATATATATATATATATATATCGCAATCGCAGATTTTAAGTGTCATTCCTTTTTAATACATGACTTCCAATGTGGACGTGATATAACTTTAAATCATGCTATAATGGTGTAACGGGTCCATAATAATATAATGGGTCCACGCGGATGCGATATTACAATAGGGCGGTTTATAATGGAATGATCGGGTCCGCACCTTATATCACAGTTAGGGGATTGAATGTGACAAGCCTTTCATAACTCGCGATGCGGTATTCCACAACTTTATCACAAACGACGATTTGCGGGACTTCACGAGTGTGGGACTTGAGTCATACTTTCCTATCCCTACTCTTCTGACAACTGTTGTTCCCATTGACTCTTTCCTCACTACGTGTTCCTCTTTGCTCCTTCTGATGAATTCTTCCTCTTTGCGGGACTTCTTGGGCATATATTACATGCAATACTCCCGATATGGCTCTTTTGATGTTAGCTCCTTTGATATGTTGGCTCCATCGATATTTCATGCGTATCTTAATAAGAACCATTTGTGACAGACTCATACTCATGGCTTGGCTTTCTTATGGCTTCGCTCCTTGGCTTCTTGTTCCAGTTTCTTCACGGATATGCTCTGCTTCTCCTTGGCTTCATATCATTATTTAGTATCTATAATATTGCCATATTGACATCAATGACAATATAGATCAACATCTTTTACATAAGGGCAGTAAGAAGGTCACCTAGGCCTCAAGAAAAGAAGAGGAAGGTAAGTCTCCTGTGACCGAGCTTCTAGAAGATATAAAAGAAAATTCTAGGCAATCTAATAAGCCCTAGTTGCAGTAATTAGGCCAGAGAACTTTGATTGGACAACAAAAACGAATTAAAGAAGATAGGAGACTTATTCTATAAAATTGAAAGGCTTGGCTAAGCATTCTAATGAAAGAAGAAAAGTACTTAAATCTTATAAATATCATCAAAGAAAAATATGAATTATGTGCTATCATAGTGATTTGAATTCTCAGAATTGTAGGTGACCAGCTTAATGTTTAAGGGTTCTCAATGAACAATCCTTACAAGAGAGAAAGCAATATTGTTACATTTATCTTGATAAAACATAGACCTATACAATGGTATAGGAGCCTTGAATTTGTGACATTTCTATAACATGAAATCAAAATTTAAGCAGTCGCCAAAGGGGCTGAAAATTTTGATCATATCATTAAAAATCGAGACATATTCCACATAAAATCCTAAGTTATATCTACCATATTCTCAAAGAAGAGGAAGTAATGAGCATGTTTAGGAGCCATCCTATAGTATTATTTGGAAGACTATAAGAAGTGACATCAATGACCATGGAGAAATACCACCTTATGAGCATAAGTGTATTAAAAGGCCTCAATAATAAGAACCAATATTTCCCACCTTATTTCTATGCATAAAGGAGACTGAGATCTGAGGCTCATTAGGCCTATAATCAAGCTACAGTCACCTTAGAAGACAAGAATATGTAGTGAGAAAGTTCTATGCATAGTTACAATGTCAATATTGGCACATATATATACACAATTCAATCCTATGGAAGTCAGTGAGCCAACCTAAACTGAAAGAAGAAAAAAGTTACAAGTATACCTATTGAAGAAAATCGCTCAGTAAGTAATAATTTCTACTAAAACATTGAAGAGTAGCAACAAAAAATGAATCGTTGGTGAAAGCAATCAATATCTTAAGAACTGTACACCACAAATCCAAACAAGAAGTATGTCTATAGTTAGACATTTTGGCATGACATTAATGAAAGTCACAATACTCCTTGAAGGAAATGTTTTTGGTCAGGGGCATGCCTTATAACAGTCTCCATGATCATAAAGGATAAGGGTAAAAATTCACGAGGTATGTATAAGATGTTTATTAAAAGTCTAACATTAGATGTTGAGTTGGTTATTTGATTATAGGGTTTATAGTTGTTTATCTAGGATTATAAATAGTACATGTGAAACCCTAACTATATAATCCTGAAACCCTAACCTTTGGCCTCTAGGGTTTGTGGGATAAATAGGCTATATGTCTAGTATGATTAGATGAGAATAATACGTTGTATCTGAAATTAGGTACCTATTCATAGATTTGGAATTTGTTAACCCTAGGCTTTCATCTTCAATTGTTGCTTAGAAAACCTAGATTGACAAAATTAACATCATGATTTTAGTATCACATATTTTGTACATGTTAATAAGCATTGCAGGCATAAAGGTTAAAATTCATAGGGAATACATCGATAAAGGAAACTCTACAAGGTTTGTAAAAGGAGAAACTCCAGGTATTGTTGAAGAATGTAACTAGTGTTAGTCTTCATAATTGTATTTGAGTAATTTATTTGTCAAAATAAAGAAAAGAAAAATATTTATAAAATAATTTTTTATTGACTTATCAAAGCATGGGTTTCATGCTTGGGTCAATGGTCAATAGGTCAAGCCTCCATTGTAGGCTTCTAGGATTTTTATTGAGTCAAAATTGAAAGTGATAAAAATGTTTTTGTGTCAAAGAAACTCCTCAACCAAGTCAACTCCCTTCTCCTACAAAATACTACCACATATTCTGCAAGTCAATCTCCAAATGTAAGACTTATAAACCAACCTACAAGTCGGCCTCAAGTCAAGATGAAAATTCAAATTCAACCACTATTCATGTCGGCTCAAGACAAAATTGACAAACAAGTATAAATAGCCTATCATTTGACCATTTTGAAGGATACATGACAAGTATTTGATCTTAAATCTTCTAAAGCTTGGATAAGAGGACAAAATGAGGGGATGAGAATATCTATGGAATGAACTATTACAGGAGGGGCTGAAAATATCTATGGCAGGAGGCATTATAGGAGGGGACGAATAATTTATGTTGTAGGAGCTATTATAGGTTGGGCCGAAAATCTTTGTTGCAGGAGCTATTGCAGGAGGACGAGACTATTGCAGAAGGTTCTGATTTGGTGGTTTGAGAGAGTATATTGGTAAAAGGGTCAAGTGTGTCTCAACATGATCTACTCTACCAGAGAAAGAGTTGACTAGTTTTTCTCCTTTATAGGGTTTTTACCCTAGCTTTGTGCCTACATCTTATGTCCTTGTTATGATGTTCTTTTTTTGGAATTTGTCTTCATGAACATAATAAATCGAAAGAAGTACTAATAAAAGGAAAGAAAAATGACAAGAAAATGTCAAAGTTAAGAGAAATCCACTTGGAGAACTTAATTCGCTTGATGCCCTAGATTTATAAACATGGTATCAGATCTAGGGCTTTGAAGAGAGGATCTATAAACAAGTTCAAATTTGTGAAGGAAAGAAGATTAAATTTCTGGGCATTTTATCAAGCGCTATTCACTATGACAAGACTATAGACTTAAAGAGAGTGAGAGCTTGAGAAACGCCCCTCTTGAAGAACTGAAAGATTGATTCAACATTCCTAAGAGGGACACACATCTTGGTGATAGAGCAAGGGTCTAGAAAGAATACATTAGGTATGAGTCCTTCATAAGGTTCAAACTCTGTAATGTATATCTTACTCACTACAGAACAAAAAACTTGTTAATGATTGTTCTGAGTTTTGTTAGGCATCAAAGGCCTTCATCTTGACAACTCCATTAACCCTGAAAAGGATCCAAATCTTTTCAAACTTCTAAGCACAAAGGTTTGGTACTAAATCTCTGGTTTTGTTGGAGGATAGTATTGAATTTGTTCTAAATCTATACTGGTAATCCTAAAGTAGATCCATTGTTACCTTATCAAAATGCCGAAGTTCTAAAAGGGAACTCTAATCCGAGACTTCTATGACTGATCTATCATCATACCTATCCTATTCACTCTTTCCTACAGTCTTATTCATATATCTTCTTAAGGATAATTCAATGGTTTAGAGGGAAATATCCTTTGACAAAATATTGATAGTATTATAGCATATATATTTACATAGTCGAAAACTTGAACTGCTACCTAAGAGAAACTGACCTTTGAAGTATACATATATTATTTCTCTTAAAAATACACTTGTTTGATAAACTATATCAAACACAATGAAATTCAAGTTCTGTAGCATATTTTAGTGCCTTGAAGGATCTATTCAACGAGTCATCGTGAATACACTAAGCAACATTCAAAGTCATTTCCCCTATACAGTTTGAAAGACAATGAGAACTTCTAGACCTTGGATATAGTCTACAAAAGAAGCTACAAGCAATTAAGAAGTGTAACAAGTCTCTTTATCATCAAGTCTTCAAGTAAGTATCAACACTATTTTTAATATTTTAGTCACTTAACCATATGTGTGTAGTTTGTAGGAAATGCATCAAGTTCTATAATGCACGCAACATTGAGGTATGTACAACATGTTTATTTGTTTATGAAACTAACATATGATGTTGGTGTTGAAAATTCTAAATCCCAAATGACACATGGTAATCATTTTCATATAGAAACCCTAACTCTCATATGTACTTCTAAGTTTTGTAGGTAATCTAGGGTAGATAGTAAACCCTAGTGATAATTGAAGTAGAAGAAAAAAAAAATTTGCTAGACTTAGACTTTGTACTTGGGAACCCTAGGATTCCATCCTCCATTCTTGCTTAGAAACTCCATATTAACATTTTACATCACATTTTTGGTATCCTATAGTTTGCTTGGTTTTACTTGTCATTGAGTGTTGTATGCATAAAATTGGGACTAAATTCAGAGAGAGAACTTCATGGAAACTCTACAAGGTTTATAGAAGGAGCAACTCCAAATATGACTGTAATTATAAGATTTGTAGCAAAAACCTTTTTCACTAAAACTATTTTGAAATATTCTTCTTATTACTAACTCTCTTGTGTTTAGGGTTTTACCTCATAAAATATTATTGTTAGGAAGATAAATCACTAGATTGAATATACCTCTATCTTATATATTATTATTTGTTCATTTTTTTGTTGAAACCCTAACTTTTAGGGTTCACTATAAAACCCTATCTTTTTGATGCTTACAGTATGTTGTTGATAATGTTGAATCCCTAGGTTACTCAGGGTTCGAAAGTCTAATGATATTTGGGGTTTTTGTAATGCTTTGGTGAAACCCTAATCTTTTAGTGTTTTTAAAGAAACCAAAACTTTTAGGGTTTGGTGAATTAAGAGTTTACGAATCCCTAGGAGTGAAACCCTAGGTTTATTTGCTTCTACATAATTGAAACCATAGTTAATTTTTTTAAGGTTTGATGTTTGTATCTATGTAAAAGATTAATATGAATGAAACACTAGATGTAAATTTGCTAGTTCATTAATGAGTTCTAGGGTTTGTAACAAAACCTAGTAAAGTCTGACAAGAAATTATTGAAACCCTAGATGTACAACTAGATTCTGTAAGTCTTAGTGATTAAACCTAAGGCTTGTAGCAATACCCTTGTAGGCATTGAGTCTAGTTTCTGGAACTTGAAATAATGAAACCCTATATATAAAATGCTTTCGCTATTAAGTTATTGATATCTAAGGTTTAACTTTGAAATCTAGGGTTTATGTCGAAAACCTTAGTACAAAATCTTGAGTTGGATAAAAAAGATAAAATTGATTTAAGCTATGGAAATTTGATTACTTATATTAATATTCTCAATGATTTTCTAACTTAGTATTGATCGCATGCTCTTTTATATTTGTATTTGGTTATATTTGTTACTAGATTTGCAAGTATACAATCTTCAAGATTTGAAGATGTTCACCTACCTTAATGACAAGCATGATTAATAAAGACCCTGATAAAGTCTATTGCTAAGTTGAGGGGGAGCTTGTATATCCTCCATGAGTTTATAAAATGTTGATGACAAAGTTTTGAATAATATTTGGATGTTTTTGAAAGATTTTAAGATTGTAATGATTTGCAACATGATATATGAGAAACATTAGGATATTTGAAGACCCATAAGGTTTGTATTAACATATATACGTATTGAGTTTTGATTTCTAATTGGGGTTATGTTTGTTCATAATCTCTCCATGAAAAGAAAAATTTTGGAAGCATGCTTGACTGATCATGGTGTGTTGGTCTTTGCGTTTATGATCTTGGAAGTCTCATTTGAAGTTGATTATAAGAGAAGTTGGGTATATGGTCTTGGAAGATTTGCAATGTAGAAATAAAAAAATTCTTGAAATCAAATGCAATGCAAAAATAAATCACACACTTGGTAGCCAAGAGCTTGGCAGGCTAAATTTGAGCAATAATTCGATGAGTTTTTTCATGTATTTGACCCCAAACCTAGTTAATATTTCAAATCCATATATGTGAATGAAAGTACCTGCAAAAAAAAGGAAGGAGGATAAGTTATATGAGATAAATAATTAATAAAATAGAGGAAAATTCATACAAGTGCCTTATGCCCAATTAATAGAGTAATAGTTTCTCCTATTGCCTTGCATGAAAAATGTCTGTTTGTGGTCTTTCACTCAAATACAAACACAATGGTCATAAAAAGACAAATACTACATGCCTTTTTCTCATGGAAAAATTTTCTTATTTCTTATAAACCTTTATGTAACTCCCACTCAGCCAAGACATAAAACACAAATATCTTTGTTGTCTCACCTAAGACCTTACCATTTTGAGCTATTTCATTCAGATCCAAATTGATACTAGTTGTCCTACACATATTCATGAGACCAATGAGGAAAACATAGATTACATTTGACCAAATATTAAATTTAATTGCATGAATAAATAATAATTAAAAGAAATTGAGTGTACTAATACCTGAATGAGCTCCTCTTGGTTTCGAGAATAAATTGTTGGAGTAGTTTATTCTTGGAGAAAACTTCCCTCCACTCAATGAATCAAAAACGAAGACAACATTGAATTTGTTGTTTCTATATTGGATCGAGGGTGTTTTTCTACAAGATTATCCAAATCCTAATTTATTATCTACTGAATAGGGCCAACCACGTGAAGGTGGAAGCTCTCATGGCCCCTCACCTCCCTTACTTCACTCTCAATTTCCTAATACCCAATATATATACTATATACGAAATAGTTGAAAGCAAGACATTGATGTAAATAAAAAACAAATAGAAAAAATTCATTCATTTGTAAATCCACAAAATATTTCATATCAATAAATTTTATCATAAAAAATATGCTTACATATTATGAACCAAGGTCATGTACACAAGAAACATATATCAATTATTCATTAACATATAACATTAATTCATTCATTTATTAATCATAGACACAAAATACTTCATCTCAAATTTTTTTATCATCAAAAATATGTTTTCATAATATGTTACGTGATGTTTTCATAATTGGAATGGGTATCATTGGGATGAGAACCGTCATGAGGTGACTGGACAATGGGCTATACTTTTTTTTTAATTGAATTGGCTTGGATTGGTTGTAGATTAGGAGGCCTAGTTAGTAATACTACGTGACTCAATGGTATATTTCAATGAGAAGTCTATCTTTCGTGGATCACTTTTCAAATGGATAGTTGAGTTAATTATCACATGAGTTGAAATAATTATGTAATTGAAAGGGGCACATGAAGATGAACAATTCAGTCGCTGAAACATAGAGGATTAAACCCTTAACTAGTCATTTGGAAGGTTTATTGATGCATCAAAACTAAAGGAGTAGTTCAGGGAGAAGAGAAGAGGGGTATTATTCAAGGAAAGGAAAGCATCAACTCTTTTATTAGCAATAATGTTAAAAGTATTGTAACAAAATATTGTGGATGGAAAATCCTAAAGGTCATGTATATTTCACTATAATAATCCATTAGTCCCAAAACTCAGAATTGAAGTTTGTCAAATCCTTCACTAGGGAAATGTTTATAAGTATCTCATCCTCAAGACTAAAATGGGTGTCTGATTTAACGAATGTTGGTACGTTAGAAACAAGTTCAATGAATTTTAGTTCTAATTATAAAGCTTATGGAAACAAGTGATATAACCTATGGAAGCTTCCTTGGTTTACCTAGTAGTCATAAGGGTTGTACATATTTGAAAATGACTTGTAAACCAAGATGTTTAAAACCCACAAAGTTCATATGAGACAAAATATTAGAATCCGTCTTCTAGATTTTCCCCCTTATTCAATTTACATGGGTTTTGGTTGAGCCTCTATAAACAATTCCTTGCATTATAATTTAATCATAACCTTACACCAGAGTTGGATGACGAAAGATCACATAATATAAAGGTCGTTCAATTTTTTTCCAATGGAACAATCACAACTTTTTATTAAGACAGTCAACATTTACATGTGCACATGCCATGAGGAATTCATCCTCTTAATAAAAATGTAGCACTCAAAAAACCAGGCTCAAAATAAAGAAGTGCAATTGTTATGCAACCAAATCACAAAATAGAAGAAAATATAGATCAATAACAATAACAATAGTGGGCTTCCGTGGGGCACAATAATAACAATATGGGGAAAACATGAGCACAACAATAACAATAAGGGGATACGATGACAATAATAATAAGGGAATACACTAGTATTACAAGGACCTAACATGCCTCTATCCTTCAAAAAAGTGTTGTCCTCAACGCTTGAGTAGTTCTGGATGCTTCTGTATAAAATTCTCATCCTCCCATGTGGAATCTTTAGAGGGTAAGTTCTTCCACTTGATGAGATACTCTGAAATTTATCGATTTCGTAGTTGTCGAGTTCTTGTTTCTGTGATTGCTTCAGGTTCCAATATGATTTTTCCTTCCTCGTCAATATCTGGAAATGTTGTTTGAACTGGGAGTTTGTCACCTATAACCTTTGTTAAACATGAAACATAGAAATCTGGGTGCACTTAGGAAGCTGTAGGAAGCACCAATTTGTATGCCATAGTACCAATCTTTTGCAACACCTTGTACGAACCATAATACTTTGGTGATAATTTATTATCCTTCTTAGCTTGCTTAAGGGACATTTGTTTGTATGGTTGTAGCCGTAGAAATACCCAGTCACCTACATCAAAAATTATTTTGTTGTGATGTTGATCTGCCTGTTGTTTCATTCTATTTTGTGCCAAAAGTGAGGTTATCCTTTAAGAGTTGGAGAACTTGTTGTTGATGCTCGATGTGATCTTCCACTACTTGAAACTTAGATTTTTCTCTTAAATGTGATGTGATGGACAATGGATGATATCCATAAAGTGCCATAAATGGGTTCATTTTTGCTGCAGTATTCAAGGAAATGTTATACCACCATTGAGCCAAAGGCAACCATTGACCCATTGTGTCTGTTTATTAGATATAAAGCAACGAAGATATCCTTCCAAACATTTGTTCACTATCTCAGTTTTCCCATTAGATTGAGGATGATAAGATGAGCTATGACCTAACTAAGTACCCAAATAACAAAATAGTTTTGTCCAAAAAATTTCAATGAAAATGGGATCTTTGTCGCTTACAATAATATTTGGGTTTCCATGTAGCTTTTGAATTGTTTCCATAAATGCAATAGCAACTGTACTGACTTTAAAGGTATGAGATAATGCACAAAAGTGTGCATACTTGGTAAGTCTATCAACTACCACCATGATGAATCTCTTTCCTTTGGACCTGGGTAAACCTGTGATAAAATCCATTAAAACCTCCTCCCAACATTAACTTGGAATGGATAAAGGTTGTAATAGACCCGGGGTCTGAATTTTTCAACTTTATTTTGTTGGCAAACCAAACATTCTGCCACAAAATTTTGAATATAAGATTTAAGGCCATCCCAAAAAAATTCCTTCTTAACCATGTGGTAAGTGTTTAAAAATATTGAGTTCCCTCCTAAGGGAGAGGTATGCAATTCTGTAAGAATCTTTTGTTTGAGTTGGGAATTCTTACAGAGGTATAAGCGATATTTGTACCATGACGAATCATTTTTCCAGCTAAATGTATCAGATGTATCGGGGTCTTGTTGTAACTTTTGAATGAATCCCACACTTCTTCGTCATTCTTCCATTCATCTCTTGCTTCATTTATCCAATTTGGTTGGATAATAGAAATGGCGCAAAGCAATGCTTCCACATCCTCATCCTTTCTTGAGAGTGCATCTACAACAACATTTTGATTCCCTTTTTTGTAGATGATTTCAAATTCATAACCCAACATCTTTGTAACCCATTTTTTATGCTATTTTGAAGATAATCTTTATTCTAAAAAGTATTTAAGGCTATCATGATCTATTTTTACCTTGAAGTGTGGTTTGAGTAAAACTTTCCATGAAGAGTCTTGGTTAGTGTAGTTGGCTACATGTAAAAAAAAGTGAGTTCATCATTGGATAAGAGCTTGTGCATTTGATTCAAATGGTATGCCTACCGCAACACATTTGAATGCATTATTGTTGGGATCATACAATATGTTGTTGAGCATGGATTACTTGTATCTTCATAGAACCAAGGTAGAATGTTATGACAAATCCATTGAGTGTATTGACTAAAATGGAGAACCAAGAGTCTTGCAAGGTAAGAAGAAAGCGACATCAGTTAGGATGGTGACAATTATGCAAGAAAACCATAGTCATAGGAAAGGGTGTATGGTATTTGCAGTGCACACTCTAGTGATAAGGGCAAGGAGTTTGAGGATGCGAATGTGTTGAGCGACTACCCAATTTTGTAATAGTTTTAGGATGTATTTCATGAGGACATTACATAGTTGCCATGTCACAGGGAGGTAGACTTTTCTATTGAGTTAGTGCTAGGGGTAACTCCAACATCAAAATCACCTTAGATGATGAGGACACATGAGTTAGTTGAGTTAAAGCTATAGTTGAAGGAAATTTTGGACAAGGGATACATTAGGCCAAGTAGATCACCTTAGGGCACACTGGTCTTATTTGCGTAGAAGAAAGATGGAACTCTCAGATTATGCATTGGCTACAAGGAATTGAACAAAGTGACAATCAAGAACAGGTACCTGTTGCTGAGGATTGATGACTTGTTCGATCAGCTGGAGGGAGCAGCAATGTTCTCCAAGGTCGACTTGAGATGAGGATACCATCAGGTACGCATCAAAGAGGAGGACATTTACAAGACTCCGTTTAGGACAAGGTATGCGCATTATGAGTTTGTTGTAGTTCCATTTGACTTAAATAATGTTCCAACTACATTTATGTGCTTGATTAATAGTGTGTTGCGTCTGTATTTGGATAAGTTCATTATTGTGTTCATTGATAATATACTTGTGTATTATAAAAATGAGGAAGAGCATGTCGAGCATTTAGCAGCATTGTTGAGGTTGTTGAGGGGGAATTAGTTGTATGCTAGGCCCAGCATGTGTAGTTCCTTTCAGAGTGAGGTACATTACTTGGGGCATGTTGTCTCCAAGGAATGCATTGCAGTAGATCCAGAGAAGATAAGAGCCATCATGGAGTGGGTAACTCCTAAGTGTGTGGATGAGGTGAGATCTTTCATGGGTTTGACAGACTATTATTAGAGGTTCATTAGGAACTTCTCACAAATTGCTTATCCATTACATCATTGTAGAGGAGATGTAAGAATTTTGAATGGATAGAGGAGTGTGAGGCATGGTAAATTTTAAGGGCGAATTTTAGCCCAAGGGTGAATTTTAAGGGGCTTTTCATTTTAGACGGGTGAAATTTTTATAAAACACCCATTTCATATATTTAGCACAACTTTCATTTAAACAATAATTTTTTTTTCATTTTAGCCCAAAACAATGGGTGGATAAACTATGAAAAGACTCATTTGACCCATTCATTTGGTTTGGGAGGTTATATTCCATCACAATCACCCGATTTTTTGCTTTGCAATGTTAAATTTGTTTGCAATTTCCCATTTCTGGTTTGCGAGGTGGTTTGGGAGGTTGTATTTGGCCCCAATCGCTTTGATGAACGGCTTGCTGTTTTCAAATCTGGTTTTCATTCATGGCAAGGGTGTAAATAACTAAAAATATAAATAAAGTGGAGGTATGGTAAATAAATAAAACCTCTTTTTATACTTACTCCAAAGTTATGGTAAATAAATAAAAATATAAATAAACTAGAGGTATGGTAAAAAAATAAAACCTCTTTTTATATTTAGTCCATAACCTTCTTTCTATTTAAGAAGACTCAGAAAAGAGATTTTATTTAAGTGAGTCCTATGGGCCAAATACCATATTTATAAAAGAGGTATGATAAATTAATAAAAATATAAATAAACGAGAGGTATGGTAATTTTTTTTTTTAATCTACTCCATAAGCCACCTTATATTTAGGAACACACAAGGGAATAAATAAAAATACAAATAAAGTGGAGGTATGGTAAATAAATAAAACCTCTTTTTATACTTACTCCAAAGGTATGGTAAATAAATAAAAATATAAATAAACTAGAGGTATAGTAAATAAATAAAACCTTTTTTATATCTAGTCCATAATTGTCTCTCTATTTAAGAAGGCTAAAAAAAGAGGTTTTATTTAAGTGAATCCTATGAGCCAAATACCATATTTATAAAAGAGGTATGGTAAATTAATAAAAATATAAATAAACGAGAGGTATGGTAAATAAATAAAACATTTTTTTTTTTTATTACTCCATAAGTCACCTTATATTTAAGAACACTCAAAAAATGCATTATATTTAGGTGAAGCCTATGGGCCAAATACCATGGCTTAAATTATTATTAATACCCTGTAAAAAAAACATTATTTTTTTTTCTACGTTAATACTAACCTAAGTACCCACGGGGGATTTGAATCGGTGACCTATCGCAAGGAGTGCCTTAACAGCGCACCCATTCACCGTCAATCCAAAGCCCCGTGGGCCAGCAAAAAAACATTATTAACCCTAATATTAGTATTAATAAAAATAAATATGGCACATGGTATTGGCCCATGGTATTCATGTGGAATGTAGCCTATTTAAAGGGGGGGAATTAAACCAACATAGATCCATCTTTACTTTGGATCTACTAAGCCCCTAGAGGGATCAAATATCGTGATATGCAAACTAGCATAGAGTGAAAAAATATTTGATCCCTCTCGGGGCTTGGTAGATCAAGAGTAAAAATTGATCTTGTAATTTAATGTCACTTAAACATTTTAACATCGGTTAAAATAAAAAAAAATAAAATAAAACATTATTATTTTTATTAATTTTTATTAATTACTAATAGTAGTTTTTAAGCTCCAGGTTTATGATAACACATGGTATTGACCCATGGTAATACCATGGCATTCATGTGAGAATAGACTATTTAAAGGGGAAATTCTATCAACTTAGATCCATTTTAATTCCGGTTCTACCAAGTGTTGAGAGGGATAAATAGATTTCATCCCTCTAAGAGTGGTAGATATGGAGTTAAGATGGATATAGGTTGGTTTTTATATGAAGATATTAAATAGACTTAGGAAATTATATTGTAAAAAACATCTTCAGGTGAATGGTTAAAGCTACATTTAGTCACTTCACAAAATATAGTAAAAGATACCAATATCTCCATTAATATTGGTTTTTCTGATTTAATAAAAAAAAATCAAAACAGTGAAATCGTATCACTCTTTCAAGATCACCCTCCCACAAGAGAGATAGTCGCTGCCCATATTTCCGACCATTTTTCAAACGTTCTCAATATGATATCTTCATGAAAAAGTTAATGTACTGATGTTGAATTGGTTGTTTAAAAAATATGCTGGTTTGTACAACCTTTCGTCTTCTCTATTATTCTTAGTTTGTTGTAATGATTCGTAGGCTATTCTTAGTTTGTTGTAATGGGGCCACTGCACCATATTGTCCTAAAAGGCGGAGATTGTGCACCAAAAAAGGCGGATATTGTGCACCAAAAAGGAAATTAATCCACATGTTACAACGCTATTAAAAAATGCAAGACGTATGAAGGTAGTGAATTATGCTATAAAGCAATTTAGATGGGGAGAGACGTAATTAAAATTTTATTATTTAATTGAAGATTTCCAATTAAAATAATATAAAATCTACATTTATATATTTATATATTAATTGGAAGGCTTCTGACAATGGTCACTTCTTTCCATTAGATCCCCTTCAAGCCTTTGGGATACATACTACTTTCTTATATTATATAGTTGGGGCTTTCTACTTGTTGACGTGTTGGCATAAACAAAATGGATGTTTTTTTGTTTTTTTGTTTTTTTGTTTTTTTGTTTTTTTGTTTTTTTTTTTTTTGGTCATTTGGAGTCTATGGAATAAGAAATAAATTTGGTTTACATTTTCGCATCCCAACAGGTAAATCTTTGTAGATGAAGATTCCATCTTAGCAACTATGTCACAAGGAAATTCTGTATATTTTATTGTTTCTGAGTACAAAATCAAGCAATTTTTTTTTAAACAGAACATTGGTTGCATTTAGGAGCAAAGATTTGTCTCCATGTCTTCTTCACGCAAGAAAGTTGTATGGTCCAATGATCCTGCCATATGACTGTTGACAACTAGCTTGCGATATAAGGCTATCTTTGATGATGAAGTAGTAGTAGTAGCTTGGTGGTGGGTAAGATTTGGAAAGTTAAATATTCAATGAAATCCATGATTTTTATGTGGTTGGCCCTAATGAATAATGTTTTGACGTGAGAGGTTCTACAAAAAAGGGCAAGGTAGGGTCCTGGAATTTGTACTCTATGCAAATGTGAAGGGGAGACAATAGACCACGTGCTGGTGTTCATCTCTATTTTTTTTCAGGAAGTATGGGGTGTTATTCTCCCCTTATTTGAGGATAGGGTACTTGGCAGGAGGCTTCCTTGTTCGATTGTTTGATGATAGAGCACTCAAATAACATAGATCATTGCCCCTGATTGCCTCTAGAGCCATTTCGACAGGAAAGAAGGAATAACAATTTTGTAGACAAGGAGATCCCTCCTTTTCAAGTACATCATCAAATAAAATACCTATATGAAGGCATAAAAATGACTCCAAAGGTTAAATTTCCAAAGTGGGTTGCAATCTGGAGGTTGATAAAACTTATCCATGGCCATTCTTTGTTGGTGCTTGCCAAGGTGATATTCTTGTTATATATATATATATATATATATATATATATATATATATATATATATATATATTTATCTGCGAATATGTGTGATATTCTTGTTTAATATATTATCTGCGATTCGAACCCAAGTCAACTGCTCCTGCATGTGTGATATTCTTGTTTTGTATATTATCTGCGATTCAAACCCAAGTCAACAACGTGCAGGAGGCAAATTCGAAATGGTGTTGCTTTTGGTGTCTTTCATGTCTACCTCTACCAGAGAATTATCCATAATAAATCAAGTTCTGGATTCACATGTCTCTCGATATTTGATTATTTTTCACATTTTTAAGTGGGCACAGAGGATAGCTCTTGTTTCAGGTGCAAACATATTCATTGCAGGTCATAATGGGCAGTGGAGCAGTAGGGGTGGGCTTGTTGGGTCAACATAATTTGAACCCAACTGCAAATTTGATGCCCAAAACATCACAACTACTTTTGGGGGTTCCCTGGCAATAGAAAAGCAAAAAATTAGGAGGTTTGAAACTTTGAGACCGTGCCCATCATATCAAGCTTTTTGTATCACAACAAGCTTGACAATGGGAAATCCTTTGACATTCATGTTGGCAAAACCCTATAACTTCCCAGGTGTGCATGTTCTTCACAATTCGTGCTATGATTTATTTATTTATGTATTTGTTTTTGGTTGAAATTTCTACATGTATAGATAGCCTATGTGACATCCATGATAATCTTTCCATTTGAAGCCCAAGTGAAGAAATCATAGAACATAGTTGAATATAGTTTAACTTGGAGGTGTTTAGCAGATTCATTTGTGAATTGAGTTGTTGCAAATAAGCTTATTATCTTCATTTGATGAACTATGTCAAATACCTCGGTTTTATTTATAGTTTTGTTGAGTTAATGGTTAGTGAATGTATTGATAAAGACTTTGTTCTTGATCTGGATTCCCCTCGGATGCCAACAAACAGAAAATGTAGACCTCAATAATACAATTAATGCTCCTACCAAACCATGCCTCAGTTGCCGAGGGTACTAAATTTATTGTTATTTCTTTATCTCGTTTGTAAATTACTCTGTGGAGAGGGAAAGAAAATCTTTGTAGATCCCCCTTTGAGTGAGATCGATCCTAAATTGAATGTGATATTTGAGAAAGAAAAGAAGTTGCAATTCAATGGCTTGGAACTTATTTCTTCTAAAATTTTTACATCATGGGCGGTTATGGAAGTTGTTGGATCATGTCTAACAAACAAGTATTCAGAAGGAATCCTTGGTAAGAGGTAAGTGCTTGAAGATATAACTTGGAATGTGAAGAATGGCACCATCATGATTGTGATTGTGTCTGAGCTACTTGGTAGTTTCTTCTTGCCACTTGGTATTTTTTTTCTTGTTAAACTCAGTTTCTCTTAGCTTTTGGACCTGTAATTTTTAGTTTGAATGTTTTACATGTGTGTAATGGTTTTTGGGTTCAACGTTATAGTGTAGAGACCTATATTTGTTGCATGAGTATCCGTTATCACAATGATGGATATAGTTGTTGGACACTTTTCTATATTTATTCACTACTGTGTTGGGTTGGGATTTATGTCATGCATATAATATGCTAGCAATGAATTCATTGACCAAAGTGAGAGGCTTTGCTAGCAGAGGGCCCTAGAAGCATTCCATCTTGGCAACAGCACATGGGGTGTTAATTTTCAACCATTATCTCGATCCCCAACTAATTTTGTTGTTTATACAACTCTCCTCCAACCACATCATTGCATTATGGTGTGTATGGTTCTGAACTACGAACCTCCTTTGATAAGATTATCATTCCTATTTGGGCATGAAACATGTGAAAATTTTCTTTGCATTGTTTACGGTTTGGACTTACCACATGGAGGGCATCTGTCTCATGGATTCATGATAGCAAAAAATTGAGTATCTGCTACATCAATTTACTTTGAATCAATGCCATATCGTTTAGATGAGTCCACATGTGAGCTTGCATTTCTAGTCTAATAATAATTAGGAGGGAAACAGTTCCATAATTGACAAATATTGAACCAATATTTTGGGGAAGTGTTCAAAGTGTCAATGGTCGAGTTTTTTTTCTTGGGTTATAGGATCATTGACTATGAAATACTTGAGAAGAATGCCACCCTTTTTAGGATCAAGCTTATCATTGCAGGTGCTAGTGCATATCCCTGAGATATTGATTACCCTCACATGAGGCAGGTATTGAAGTTGGGTATTTCTAGATCTTATAATGGAAGTCCTTTCAAAAAAATTTCTTTCCAATAATGTTTATTCT
Organism: Pinus taeda; assembly: GCA_000404065.3. Classification (NCBI taxonomy): domain Eukaryota; kingdom Viridiplantae; phylum Streptophyta; class Pinopsida; order Pinales; family Pinaceae; genus Pinus; species Pinus taeda. Next base: position 28,587 of record APFE030510962.1, read on the forward strand.
AGCATATTTTATTAATATGTTCTTATAGTATGTAATGTTGGAATTTTTATGATTTTTAGTACTAAAATGTTTGTGGTTTGGGAATATTGCCAATGCAGTTGGGGCATACTTAATGATGGACATGGCACACATAAATGGTCTCATCGTTGCTTCTATAATGGTCAGTCCATTTGATTTTTGTGATGTAGTAACAACTACAATGCACAAGGTGAGTTGATGCTATTAATTTTCTTTTCACTTCACCCTTTCGATTAAAAATATGAGTATATTAGATGGACCTTTTTTTGGATCTATCTTAATGATATATATATGTGCCATTCCCCCTTTATAGAAGAAAAAAATCCCATTAATGTTCAAGAAACAATGAAGAACTAAAACAAATATGCCATTCCCATCATAGGAGGAGTGATTATAGAGTTAAGAGGTGTAGATTTTCCTTTTGATTCTCTTACATGTTCTTTGATTCAGTTTCTTTTTTTCATTTTTTTATGTTCTTTCTATTCCTTATCACTACTAGATCAAAGCTTAGATGAAACTCACTATGTTCCTTGAATTGTTTGTCAATTGTTTCACTTTTTTCCTTTCATTTTTATGTTTATGATATTTTTCATTCTAAAATATTTTTGGATTGGAGGGTTGTGATTTTTAGTCTTTATGAAGTCCTTGGGGAGGCATGATATTCTTCAGGAAGGAACCAGTATTGGGGGTCGATCTAGAGACAACCATAAAAAATATAGTTTTTCTAGGGTTACAGGTCAATCTGAGTTCTCCTTCCTTTCCTCCACCATCCATATTGTTCTCCTGCTCACTAATATCATAATATTGGATATATAGATTTTTTGTATCATTTCGTTTCTAAAAGATACATGAAATAATTTGTGGCTTTCTAGGGAGGACCACATAACGATACCATCGGAGGGTTGGTTGTTTGTTTAAAACATGATGTAACTATAGAGTTCAAGGCTTATCAAGTACAAGTGTAGCACTCTCACATGTCTAAGCTTCTGTAAAATTCATGCATGTGAATTATTTTTTGAATGGATTTTGTTTCTTATCAAAGGTAAAATAGTTTTAGTAAGTTGTAGCAAATTTGGTGTTATAATTTGGTGTCTGGTGGTAGTGAAAATCACCTAGTTCTAGTTTATTTGAGGCCCTTGGTAAGGATCCTTTGTTCATTTGCTGGAGTACACAACCTACTTGTATATTGGTTTCTATTGGATTTAGTTGGTTGAATTTGACATGGTATATATTAATGGGCTTGGACAGGGCATTGATGGTGCAAGAGTAGAGGACATTTTGGATGTTGCTTCTATCACACTGAACAAGAATTTTGTACCAGGTTACATGAATTTTTTCTTTGTATATTTAGATGTAAGGGATTCATTGATTTTCCTTTCTCCATGGGATGATATATCTTACTTTAATACCATACATTTTTAGGTGATAAAAGTGTTATGGTTCCTGGTGGTATACGCATAGGGGCTCCTGCATTTACCACTTGTGGGCTTCTTGAGGGTGACTTTATTAAGATTGCAAATTTTATCCATGGGGGGGTGCAGATAGCCATTAAGGCTAAGAGCTCTATGAAAAGTACAAAATTAAAATATTTTATAGAATTTATTAAGTCAAACAATTTCCAGCTACGAAATAGCATTGTTGATCTCAAAAAGCGGGTTGAATCATTTGCTAGCCAATTTCCATTCCCTGGTGTTGGCACTAAAAATATTAGTTAGATATATGACATGCTCACAAGATCAGAAGTATCCTTTATTAACTTTTAGGTTGGGCTTCAGTGACGATAACCAGGTTGGTAAGATTTGGTTCCATGTGTATATTATAGTGATGAATAATGTTTTAAGGTGAATTTTGTCTGAATTTATGTGCTTTCCCAGCATTGGCATTAACATATTCTATTCTGATGTGTTGGATGTTGAGTTTTCCATTTTATTTATTGGAAATTATGTACGACTCCCTTTTTGTTCATCATAAGAATTTTGGGTTGAAAAACATTGATACTTTTAATGGAAGCTATTATAACACTTATTTATTGGGTGTGACTATGGATATTTTATATAGCCTTGAAAGCAATATTCTATACTTCTCAGGGGCCTAGGTATTGGGCCAATTACATAGTTTCATAAAGTGTGTTCACTAAGATACTTCTACACATGCACAGATTCCATGTATACATGACACATTTGCAATCAATTGGGCTTCTAAGATTTTATTGTTACATTCATCATCTCACATCGACTGGCAAGAATTGGTCCCATTTGTAGATTATAGCAATGAACCATGTTGAGATCTGTATTTTTCTTGAATTTATGTGCTTTCCCAGTATAAGCATATAGATTCTGTTTTGGTGTGATGGATGTTGTGTTTTCTATTTTATTTATTGTCAAAAAAAGTCCACATAATTTGTATGGTACACCCTTTCAATCCTTCATCTTCCTGAGCAATTATTTAGACTCTCTTCTATTGGTTAGGACTAAGTAATAAGAATAGTAGGGATAAAGACTTAGGCAGGAATAAATAGAAATAAAGTGATACTATTACATTTATTGTACACACCATTTATAGAATGAATTTACCACCCTATCCATGGTTTATATATGGAATTGATGTAGCTTGAGTAGGTATTTACATAGGGTTTGATTACTGAATTTACCACTTTACACACCCTATCTGTGTTTCATTTGACTGGTTAACTACTCTACTGTTTTGAATTATATTATTATTAGTCAGTATATTAGATCGATTGGGACTTACACTATTAGGAAGCTACATCCTGAGTTTATTGAGTCTATAAAATCAAGCTCTCATTTAGTCTATAGGATAGAGGAATGCAAAGTATACAGAGACAAATTTGAGAGCCAAAAACACAAAAATAAGTGGAGTATTTGATCCAATTACTATTGGATTCACTTATTCCAAACAAGTGTATATATAATTTGTTATGGAGTTTTATGGGGTGAAGAAAAAAGTGCAAGGATTGTTGGATTAAGGTTGTGAGACGTGATGTGATGTGCCTGAGGACTGTAAAATATACCATGATTGGGTGGTATCTATTTTTCCAAAATTGCACAAGATTTGTAATTGGTCCAATACATAATAAGAAACCCCTTGTGGAGATATGGCAGTCCACAAGAGGTGAACATGTCACTTGGGAAAGTTGAACCCCAGTGGGCGTGATAACACCAGCCCTCTTTCACTGACGAGGTACGAACTTGTTGACAACATTGTTTAGCTTTTGATTTAATAGTCTTTTGGTCTTAATTGTCTTAACAGGAGAGGGTATTATTAAATGGAACCATAGTATCTAAATGATGAACATGGGCTAAGTTTTGTTTCAAAATATTTGACTCTTGAATGCTCAAGTTTTTGTGTGACCACCAAATGCATGGCCTTTCAACCAACTGGATGTTCAAAGTAGCACAAATTATAGTAAGACAGTCTCACATTGCTAGAGATTGTTTTTAGTTTGAAGTGTTGAAAAGAATAATGCGAGTTTTCCAAACTGGGATTGTGAAACATATGAGTAACTACTTCTATACCTTGGTGACCTTTCATTCGCATATACATATATTCCAACTAATCTCTCCTTGAATTAGCAAGATGTAAAAGCTTTTGTGAATGGTGGGCATGGTGTATTGGGATGTTTCCATTAACTCAGGTTCTAAACATCATGATTGAGTGTCAGGTTACAGGTAAAAACTTAGCATGTTTTGAATTACTAATAATTTCTTTCTCAATGCAAAATTTTCATCTGCATATACATCCTAGCTGGGCTCTCTCGAAAATGGAAAAATATAAAACTTTTGTTGTTGTGTCATGGATGGCATAAGGTAATATGATTTAATTAGCTCAGGTTTTCATTAGGCCAAGTGTCAAAGATCAGGATTGAAAGTCGTCTACAACCGTGGTGGTTTATCAAATAGTAATGGTGTTTTAATGAGAAACCTTCATCTGCATGTACATTCCAACTTGACTCTTTCGGAAATGGTAGAATGTACTTTATTTTTTGAGTATTATTGGTCAAATAAGGTAACATTATTTAGGAAACTCGATTATTGCATAGCAGCCATGATTTTCCTATGTCTAGTCATCATCTCAAATTCTTGTGCTTGTTTTTTTGGTGCAAACTGCAAAATTGAGAGTTTTTTGCTTTTGATCATCTACTCTGATTTTTCAATGGGAATTTATGTTTGATAATGTGGTGATTGTGCATGATTTGTTTTAATTCCTACACATCTGTTGTGATATGTCATTCATTTTTTTCAGTCTGGATTAATTTTCATTACTCCACTGCCAAAACATAGAAGTCCTTGCTGGGTTATTCATGTATTTGATTCTTGGGATTTTATGTTGGTAGTTCCTTTGTTGTTCATTGTAATACATTTGAAATTAAACATGAGGTGTTGTTTGTGGGGTAATAAATTATTCTTAAGCAACACCTCTTTTTGATCAATGCTTTGAATATTTTTGTATTTGATGTCATGATCCCCAATTGTTCTTGCTGTAATGGAGATTGTTCTCGCAAGCATTATTGCATGCTTAATGTATTGTCCAGATACAATGACCTAATTATGTTTTTTTATTGTTGCAAATCCATTGATATTATTCTCAAGTTCTCATTGGTTCTATTCAATTGTAATCAATGCCTCATGAGTTTGTGATTCTAGAGCAGGTGATAAACTAGGGGAGGGAAGCTAGTAGTGGAAAGGGAACCAATAGTGGAGATAGACCATGAAATCTGAAGCTATAACAAATCAAAACACAACACATCAATAACACATTATAAAAGTGGTATTAAAATAACGAAGAATGCTCACAAGTTTAAAAATAGTCCATAAAATCACTAGGCACACAATTTTCTAGGAAGTGACTCTTAGTTCACTACCATACAAAACATCATGTCCCAACACATCTTTAAATTCTCTAACGTAAAGACACTTCAAATCCTTAGACGTTAAGAACCATCAAATGTTTAGTCCAACAATGTTCATTTTTGATGTACAGATTACCTATCACATCTGACAGAGAGGTTGATTGCTAGAGAATGTCTGTAGTAAATGATGTTTCAATATGTATAACCTCAAGTCCATATAGAGCCCAATGCTTCTTTCCCCTTGTGCATTTGATCAGACATGAATAGTTAGTGCTTATCACTAAATGCTTTCCATGATCCACCCATAAGTTTTCAATGTATAATGCAAAGGAGTAACTTATTCAACTATGTTCAAAATGACCATTAATCAAATCAATCTGCTAGGGCCATTAAACATTTTAGAACCACCAACATTGGCTAGGAGAAACTAAGAACCCCTAGATCATAATCAAATCAATCCTAGACACAGATATCATCATTATGCATATGAAATCCATGTCGATGACCATTCACCACTCAACTTTCCAATGGAATGTTATACATTTAATCTATAATTCATGGAAGCACCATTGCCGAAACTTAGTTTACAATATTTCTCTCTAGATCACTATCAGAATTTCATACAATGTATCTTTATTCTTGGGACTCATCAATCAATATTTCCAATGGAGCATTATAAATCTAAACCGTCATTAATGGAAGCACCATTTCTTCAACTCAGTTTACAATACTGCTCTATAGGTCATTGCAAACATTTCTCTCACCATGAATCTTTAGTTAGGGATCAATACTATTTCATAAACTCTCTCCTTTTAAATTTTTGTTTCTTGTTAGCTATGTTTACTTTAAATTTTTTCATTTCCTTGTTGCTTTGCACTGCATCGACCTCTATTATTCTACAATATTTGTTTGTTTAATGTTTTTCTATCATGCACAAGGAAATAGTGTTTCTCTAGTGAGGGTAAGAAATCAAGTGACAAGGGTTGATCATCTACAAAACTCTTCCTCAAATGAGGAGTTAAATCCGGTAGGTTTTGAAGAGAATAATGATACAACAGCTGAAGAGCATATGATGTAGATGTTGAAGGTGGTGCTTTTGCATGAATTGTAGTGCAAGGTGCAAGTTTAACAAAGAATATTAGTGTTAAAAGTGGCCAAACTAAAGAGGATATGTTGAAGGAAATTGATGATGTTGACTTCAATGAATGCTTAATAAGAGTTGCAGTGAGAAAATATGGAACTCACGAGCATTAATACATTATTGGCTAAATACCTCATGCAAGGAAGAAGAAGAAAGGGGTTATTACTATGTTAATTGAATAAAAGGAGGAAATAGTTGATTGGTGTAAGGAGATACTTGAAATTGGCCATGACCTAGAGTTGATACAACTTAAGGCTAAAGTTGCTCCACTTTGAGTCCATTCAAAGATGGATTTTGGGGAAATCAGGGTGTGCAGGAGTTAAGAAAATATATCAAGAGCTAGCATTATGAACAATTGAAATCCTAAATAGAGACAAATCTATGGATTTATACCCTATAATTCTGACCAAGTTCTATTACACTTTATCCAAGGCATACAAATATCATTCATACAATTTACAAAATATATATGCAATTGTGACAAGTTTTCTTTCCAATTTGGAAGGGATTGTGGCACGTGGATAAATGCCAAGAGAATGAGCGAAAATGTGCCAAAGTGTTTCCTAATAACAACGTGGATAACTTTATTTTGTTGTGCAATTACAATTATTTTATCAGTGTCTAGGCTATATTTATTTTAGGGAAATAAAAATATGAAGAACCACGTCAAGAATTGTGAGAAAGGAATATCCGTGGTTGCACATCCTAATGCATGTATGACTAAATAATTATTTATGATTTGGCTATACCATTTTGTCACTTTTACCTGGAGGCGTCTATCTTACAAACATATACTTGTTAATTTTTTATGGCCATCACAACAACATAGTTTTACAAACCACAGAGACAAACACAATAGACATACATAGTGTTGGCACTGCTTATACATTACTCATAAGTTGCAACCCCTAGAAGTGTGTTTGTGCCTTTTAAGAATTATTTAAGGTTTGAGAGAATAAATTGGATGGCAAAGAACCCATGGAGAGAGGTAAAAAGGTTTGAAACAATTGAAATTTCTAGCATATCTATTGAAAGGACTTTGACACCCTCTAATATTAATGTGGAATGTAGGTGCAATGGAATTTGGCTAGTCAATTATGATGCTCTTACCAATGATGAGGCTTGTAGCCAAGTTTTTCAAATACCCAGTGATAAAGATGTAGAAGTAGTTATAAACATGTTGAGTCTATCTCAAGGATGTTATCATCTATTAGATGATGATGATGAACATGGAAATTCTATTTAAGAATATGATGGAGCAATGCAAGAAAAAATAGTAGTTGTTGATGACAAAAACCACATAGAAATTTTACAAATGCTAATAAAAATGAAATTGCTAAAATGAATATGATTGAAGGTGGTCGAGTGATGGGAAGCATTAATGAGAAATTTGCATTGCCAAGCCAAGTGACCCTACATGAGTGGTTAGCGAAAGCCATGATGAATATGAATTGAAATGATCTTTACGAAGGCTAATGAAGAAATCCTTAACATGCATTCATTCGTGCTTGGTCATAAGGTGTTCAGGTGGTGGGGAACAAACTTACATAAATCTTTTATTGTTGGTCTATTAAACTCCATAATTCAAGGTAGGAACCATTTATTGGTTGGGTAAGATACAACTATTCAGGTAAGAGAAAGGAAGGTCGGTAAGTAAAGGGGCCGTGTTTCATTTTCCTACTTGCATAAAGCTTGCTTGAAGGGGAGGGACTTTTAAGACACTGACTCAAAACAGAAGATTGCATCGTAAGACCACATGTAAGGTTCATGAGTATGGGATTCCATCGATTCAACACTTCATGACATGGTAGAATGACTTTCATAACTTATATATTTCTTGAAGAACAGAGTGTAATGACCAAATATCATATGGAAGGATGATTTACTTGAAGGCCGATGGTTTAAAAACTACCCGGAGAGTGAATGAAAGTGTTTATAAATTTCCCCTACAAATATAACAACTTCTCCTTACAATGAGGCTACAAATTTGTAGAAGCAAGAAAGTCCTTTGTCACAGTTAGGCTGGCATTTGAGAAATTGGTTTGATATGGAATCAACAAGGTAGTGATGGAAACACTCAAGGAAACAAAAATTGGGAGAAAAGTAAAACAAAATTTGTACAAACATTAATCTCTCATAACTTGACAAAGTGGTAGAGAAAAGATTAATCTCTCCTACCTTGACAGAACTGGTGGTCAAGATCAACATCTATAAGAACAACTTTGTTCTGGAATATTATCAAAACTAATAGAAGGATATGAAAGAGTGTACAGTAAGAACCTTGACAAACATAGCCACTGAAACTTGCAACATTGTTTGTAGGAAGATAAAATTATGTTTCTTTTTTCCAAACATGTATGTTAGTATATTACAATTTAACGAATATGTTTTCCTATTATCATATATGGTTTCATACTTTAACAAAACATTCACCAAGACTTCACAATGTTTTATTATTCAGTGAAAGATTTTCCAAGACCTTACAAGATTTTATAATTTAGAGAAATATTCACCATGAATTTACAAGATGATATAATCCGGTGAGAGATTCGCCAAAAAAATTATATATACATATTATATTATTGATAAAATCGCCTCCCATTTTTCCTATGTATCATGGGGATTCACCCATTTATTATACATATAAATATAGGGTGGTTCTTAAACTTTCCCCTGGTGTGAGGCTAGCTTTGGGCATATTATGTAGTTGTTAACACATGCACCATTGTTATAGATTACAGATCCGGAACAAAGAGTTTGTAGTATGCACATATGCTTGCAAGAAAGGACTTGGTGGATTCCTTATGCAAGATGGACAAGTGGTATGTTATGAGTCGCGGAAACTAAATGAGCATGAGGAGAACTATCCAACACATGATCTTGAGTTAGCAGTGATCATACATGCATTGTATATGTGGATGACCTATCTTATTGGTAGGAGGTTTGTACTAATGAGTGATCATATTAGGTCGAGGTATTTGTTTTATCAGAGGAATCTGAATGCCAGGCAGGCTATATGGTTGGTCATGATTAGTGATTTTGATTTCGAGATTAGGTACATCAAAGGTAAAGAGAACAGGGTGGTAGATGCTCTTATTAGGTGGGTATAGGTAAATCACTTGGAAGCCATGATATATTATGGGATAGATGTTGGCTTATATGGACCTGACCCAGGTTTGGAAGAGTTATTTAGCCAAGCAAATCCCGCAGCTACTGGCCCTTTCGGCAACAGCTCGCGGAGCATGGACTGAGGTCTTACCCAAGGTAGCAAGGGAGGGTGTTAGAACCATGTTTCTGCACCCTAGGGATGTCTTGGTGTGGTCTGGAAGTTTCGCGCACTGGTTTATAGCTTCGTGCTACTTGGTATTCGCACAGATCCAGGTTGAGTATATCTTTCTTATTAGTGTGCTATTCTATTAGATGATGTGGTTATCAATTACCAAGGTCTTTAAGAAAAAATTTAACCAACACAATTTATTCGCATATTAAAATAAACCTATATTTATACTCATTCCAACCATAAGCAAATAAGGTTAAACAGATAGTATGACAGTTCAGAAGAAACACAAAATTCTAGAAGAAACTTATCTTTATTTCCACTTTGTCCTTAATACATCCAGATCCGTCCTGCGCCGTTAGCTGCAGGGGTCTGTGCACACAGTTGTGGACTTTCCAGGACTCTACGCACACAGCTGCAGAGCCTCTACCTACTACCCCAATCCCTCGACTCGGACTTACAAACGCTTTCCAAATATATTTTTCAAGAACCCATTATATTTCATATTCCCCAAACTAACTGCCTTTCCCTCATAGAGCCGCACTCTATTTATACCCTTCCTTGGCCCGAAATCCCTGCACAGGCCAACTCTATTTATATTTCTTTACATTATTTTCAGGCGGACTACCCTTTGACTCAATTCTACTATAATTCGCGCTCTGCATACTTCGGAGTTTTTACAATAATTTAATCCTACTTTTTGGGCTTTCTGCCCCAAAACCCGTTTCACGGGACCTCTGCTACCCAACAATCCCCCAACACAATCATCGTGACTTGTCCCGAGTCACTCGCTGGTGTGGCTAGATGCTCTACCTTAGCTTTGCAGTTCGCCTCCCTGTGAGTTGCGCTCGTCATCCTGTTGCTCCTTCATTGTTTCCTACAATGCTTCATCCGGCTCCTGCTTCAGTGTTTCTACCACGTCTCGCAACCAATGATACTCATTCTACTCTGCTCGGTTAACACAGAGCACCCCCTCAGAGTATTTTAACATGAGCAGGGGAGCCGCATACAGGACCTCCTAGTACCACCGCAGCCACTTCCAACCTTCGTATCTTTTCTTCACACTGTCTGTCGCAGCTTATGTTGCAATTTTGCAAGATACTGGCTACTGTCCACAAGATCCCAATCTTCGAGGGACATCATAGACGATTTATTAACTGCATATCTACCCATGGTAGCCATTTGTCTATCCTTTCGATGTTCTGTTGTAGTGTGCCATCCTGCCCCTGGGTGAGGCGATGGCATCCAGACCAATTCGACTTCATATTCCCTCTTTTTCGGTACATCCCCTACTGGTGATGTTGTAGCCAGCAGGATGCCCATAACTGTCACCCCCATACTCCTTAGAAAGTCATGCTGCTCTATTGGCCAGATTACTACCTGTGGGCACATGCCTTGTGTAGAGATAATGAATAACTCCATTTGTGTTTCCGAAGTGTAGGCCACCCAGTGGATTCCCCTCGGTGATTTATAAGCCATGTGAATTTCGAATGCACTGATTTCCATCTGTTCCAATTCATGTAAACTTTTTGTGTAAAACCTGTGGCAGCTCATTCCATATTTAGTTCATGTTGTTTCTCTTAATTTCCTGTCGCCAACTCCCTTTTGCCATGAAGCAAACATCTTGTCATGAATAGTGATATCAACGGTCATCATTCCTTTTATCAGTGCATCCACATGAGCCTTCTCGTGAGACCGCGACCCTTGTGTGTGGTCAAATGTATGCGCACCGTAGTACTCGCGCATCTGTCCCCCAGGCTGCTTTATCTCCCCCTGCTCTCTTGCAACTGGGTGGAGTGGTGAGACTATCTTTTGAATGCATATTCAGAAAATCGACCCACCCTTGTAGAGCTTGAGGTGACTGCCATTCACTCTTCCTGGGAAGGGGTCTCCATTGAGTTTAGCCAGCTGAACCACACCCCCATCGGTGGCTTCTTTGATGACATAGGGTCCCAACCAGTGCATGTGGAGTTTTCCTGGGAATTCTTCGAACTTACTATCATAAATCAATACTAGATCATTCCCCTTGAAGGTGCGCACCTTGATATGGCGGTCATGCCACACTTTCTCACGTTGTTTCTATACCTGCTAATGGAATCCAGCCAAAAAGCGTTCCTCCTCCAATTCTTCTAGCTATGCGAGCCTCTCTTCCAGGGCCCCGCGGTTTTCCATACCTGTGATTGTCGTGATCCGCAGAATAGGCACAATATATTCCACAGGCATAACAACCTCCTTGCCATAGACTAAGTGAAACAATGTCTGACCTGTCAGGTTCTTGCACGTCATTCGGTATGCCCATATCACAACAGGGATGTGCAAGTCCCATCCATTGTGTCGTGCATTACAGACTTTAGTCATGGCGGTCTCCAAATTTTTTTGAAACAATCATATTCTTGAAATAGTAGCAACCATTGACAGATGCGCCCCCCCAACACAGGCTTATTCACTAGGTATTTGAGTGCAGAGTGATCAGTATACATCTTAAAATGTTCGTCGAGCAGATAGTGATGGAACTTTTGAAGCACATATACCATCACCAATTCTTCTCACTCAGTAATAGAGTAATTCTTTTCTGCTTTGGACAACCTACGACTTGCGAATGCAATCAGGTGATCAATTCCTTTCGCGCCTTCTTGAGTGAGTATCGCACCCAACGCGATACACGACGTGTTGACATGTACATGAAATTCAATGTCCCACTTTGGGAAGACCAAGATAGGGGCTGATGCCATCTTTTCCTTAAGCATTTCCAAGTTTTTGTTACATTCCTCGTTCTAGCAATACTTAGCATCCTTCTTTAGTAATTGTTCCATTGGAGCCATGATCTGGGTGTAGTTTTTTATAAACTTCCAGTAGTAGCCCGTGTGTCCCAATGTAGTGTGTAGCTACTTTACACTTCGCGGTGCTTGCAAATTTAGTATGACAACGACTTTTTTTGGATCCACCATCAGTCCTTGCTTACAAACCACATGCCCTAGCAAGTTCTCGAAAGGGATGAGGAAAGTACACTTCTTTAGGTTGAGCGCAATCTGGTGCTAGCAGAAGGTATCCAACATCAATTGTAAACTCATGACATGTTTCTTAACCAAGCCAAATAAAGTCCAGTGATGCAGGTAGACTTCTAAGAACTTGTGGATAAATTCTTTGAACGCAGCTACCACAATACGGGAAAATATCGTCGGTGCATTCTTCAGCCCAAATGGCATTAACGTATGCTGAAAACAACCCCATTCGGTAGCAAATGTTGTCTTTCTTCAATCCTCTTGTGCGATCTTGATCTGATGGTACTCGGAGAATCCATCCGTGAAGGAGTAGGCTTCCTGCCCGCCCACATTTTCTAATACCTCATCTATAAAGGGTGTTGGAAGTGGATCATTAACACAAGCATCATTGAGATTTCGTAGATCTACGCAGATGTGGATCTCACCCTTTTATTTATTCTCCTACATGACCATAGCACTTACCCAATTAGACTCCTCAATTGGTTCAATAATTCCCGCTGCCAACATTTTGTCTAATTCTTCACGGACCTTTGCTTTGTATTTTGGATTCAGCCGGTAGGGTCGCTATTTCACTGGCTTTGCATCTAGCTTCAAAGTTATTTTCATCATCCCTAAGTCTCCTAGAATCCCTCTCAGCTCCATAATTTTTATAGGGAATAAATTTCCGTATTTGCGGAGCAACTTGATGACCTTTTCCATCGTGGCATCGTCCCAATAGTCCCCAAGCATAACATACTTTGGCTCTTCCTCTGTTCCAATATTTACTTAGCTTTGTTTTCAATGGTGCCGTGATGTCTAGATATTATATCTTGGGGCTGCGCACCTCAAGACTACCTTTGGATTCGGGTATATTGATGTTACGCAGGTCATCCTCATCATCTTCTACTTGTACATTATAACATGCTAAGGCTTGGCTCAATTATTGCGACTAGTCTGGCGTCATGACTTCTTCTGGTTCTGGCGGTGTTTTGAAGATGGTGGTTTTTACTAATTTCAATGCATCGTACATGGTATCCATCCATTGATCTTCAAAGAGAAATGTCAATAGAAGCCCTTCGTGCAGGATATCCCATTCGCTGATGCCATGTCGAAGCTCTATTTCTGTATACCAATTCCTTAGAATGACATCCCGGGTATGATAGAATAAGTGCACCCATTCTGGTTGAGGCTCTGTACCATAAGCTTTGGTCCATTTTCTCAGGTGTATGTGCGGATTCTCTCATCCATCATATTTCTCCGTTATTTGTAGCACTGACTTCCCAAATCTTATCTGCATCTTGCACCTGCAGCTTCACCAATCTTCAAAGGTTCCTTCATGGGTACCCCACCGTCACGCCGGTGTTGCGTGCAATGCCCATTTTAGCACATCAAACCATTGGTACTTTGGTACCATGTTTTCGAATTTAACCAGGAATTCATCCACTTCTATCAGTCCATCATACATTGGAAGTTCGCGAGTCTGAGCTTTAACACAATAAAAGGATTTTGTCATCATATTACAGTGTAACATGGTTACCCCGTTCACCCTGTTTTGCCCTTGCTCATCTTCTTCATCTGAATCGCTAGTGCATGAGCTAGCGTAGCCCCACAAGGGTCTCCTCTCCTCCTTTGGCCTATGTGCAGCAATATTATAGATACAATACAATGCATCGTCCCTTTCGTCGTTGTGCATAGGTTATGTGTAGCATGGTCCTTCTGTTGGATCTAGCGGAATTACTACATGGAGTGACTTCTTCTCAAATATCATCTTCCTATGTTTGAGGTCAATAACCCCATTCATGTCAGTAGCCCAGTCGACCCCTAGCAACGTAGGTTACACTCAATTTTCATCCATGATTTCAATAACTTCGAAGTCCATTCGGGTACTTGTGCCATCAATATCTACTATAATTCTTGCAGCCTTCCCATGGGCAAGATCTTCTGCTGATTGGCCATTCGTAATTAGATAGAAGACCATTGTAATGCAGGCTTACCCATGTTCTCCCAAGTCTGTTTAGGTAATACGTTTGCATCCGAGCCTAGGTCCAGAATGACCTGATCCATCTCGTAGTCGCCAATTTGTGTTGTTAACCGCATCTCCCGACCCGTCCACGATGTGTGTCTTCCTACTTTCCAGACTATGCGAGGTTCACCCCACCTCGTGCACCTATTAATCACTTCCTGTAACCCTCTAACTTCCCTGTTGTCGTGAAGTATTTTTATGCATGTCTCTAAAAAGGTAGTCAACATCGAGGGATCTTTATCCGGTTAAGGCCGATCCCTAGATTCCATAATGGTTTTCCCATTGACCTATCTTATGGCTGTGTTGCTTTGCACTACCATGTTTACGATGGGTTTGTTGTCGCATGGTTCGGATCTCATCATCTGCACGTTTTGCGTTGTTGTAGGAGGTGTTGCTTTTTTTTGACGAATCTGCGCTATCAACATGGGGCAATCTAGTAGCTCATGATAGAATTTCTCACAATACAAACATGATACTCGAGTTGGATTGGTACAATCCTGCGCATAATGTCCTGGTCCTCCACATTTGTAACAGATTAGCTATCTGCGACCCCTTCCTGGTCCCATTTCGCCCTATCCTCGACCGTATCCTAGGAACCCACTATGTGCAAATGCCGCGTCTAGATCCTGACCTCACACCTCAGTCTGCATTCTGTAGGCAGGTGCCTGGTCCATCAACATTCGATAGCTATGACAATCTCTTTCTTCGTGACCCACCGATCTAAAAAAGTTGCAAAAGAGCTACTGGGGGGACTGGTTGTGTTTGGACAATAGATGGCAGTTGTCAGTGTTGTGCTTCCCTCCTACCTAATAGATTGCGCACTAGAGCGAGGAAATCGTGCTCGACCCTTCCTTTACCTCTGGTCGCAACGGTGTGGGTCCCCCTGTTACCACAAAATGTACCGAGGCCAGATAGTGATCTTTATCGTGTCCCTGGCTCCTGCACTTTATACACCATACATCCTCCCGAACTTCTGGGTGTGGTATTTGTTCTTGTTTTAACTTTTGTATTTCCAAACACAAATTTTGGACCTGCACTTGGATTTGCTGAACTCCCAACCCTAGACCTTATACCGAGGTTTCGTGCAACCGCATTGCTACCTCTAGCGCTTCTGCTTGGGTTGAGATCTTCTGTTATGTCAAGGCCGACTTTAGATATGGCGTTAGTGATGTGATGAACCAAGTGTCGTTTTGTGCATTCGTCAGGGTCATGTTGGCCTCACGAATGGTGCTTTTCAACCTCTGATCCAAATCCCACGGAGTCTCACTAGGCATCATCGCGATCTCTTTGAATCCAACAACTGACTGTGCTTCTAACTTAGGCCGGCTAAACTCCTTTGTTAATTCAGTATGGATGTTCTCTATCCCCGCTGTTGGGTTGATGCTTGAATACTTCATGTACCATGTTAGCGCTCGATCCTACAGTGCACTGACTAAGATGGCTTTCTTGATATCATCATCCGCGACCTGCTGTGCATTCCATATTGACATTAGTACAAACCAAAATTGTTCAGGGTCTTCGCCTCCTACTCCTTTGAACACTGGTAACTGAATCATGTTCGCCATAGTTACCCTTGTTCTACTCTCGTCCCTGATTCTCTTGATTTTTCAACATTATTTTCTATCAAGTCGTCGTTCTTCACACCAGACACCCCTTATGCAGATCCTGGTTGTTAGCACTTGAGATTTCACCTAGGCTGAGATAGACAAACCTCAAAGCTACATCAAACCATTTCACCTCGTAGCTAG
>APFE030510962.1:66606-77281 GCA_000404065.3 Pinus taeda
ATCCTCATATACTACAGACTTTGCACTTTAGGGGGCAATCTGTTACACAAAAATATCGTCACCCTGATTATTTGCAGTCGGTGTAGGCCTATCATCACCTATACCAGCTTCCTAAGCAAGTCTTAAACCTCAGCTCTTCAAAACAAGCTTGGGAAAACTTAATTATGAAATTTCATACATAAGGCATTAATGGAACCTGGCTAGAATATTTTGCATGATTTGGCTACAAAAATGAATTCAACTCAGTTGTCACACATTAGGGAAATCAAACGGTTGCAATTAATCCACGGCCAGATGAATCAATAGCAACAAGTCGATCAACATTGATATTAAATATGATTCCTAAAATCAATCTTGTTATCATGAGCAACCTTCGAGATCACTGTCGTTGCTAGTTTATCCCTTGGGTTTGGGCCATGATTAGGAAACTTTCCATATGGTTCTAACTAGAGTAACAACTCCTAATGGATCAAGAACACTTCCGTGGAAGAATACACTTGCACCATCTCCTACATCTTCAATGATATAGAACCTTCAAGTGGTCTCTCCACATTTCCAGTTGCTTTACAAACAAACTTTACTAGATCACATGTGTAAACCTTCATGTAATCAACCTTTTTTTACACCTTAGAAGCAACTTGTTTAGATGCATTCAATATGTCTTCAGAAAGAAAAATAAAATAAAATAAATAAATAAATAAATAAAAATTAATTATTAATTTAATTAAATTAAATTAAAAATATAATAATAAATAAAAATAAAAATAAATAATAAATAAAATAAAATAAGTATTGTATATTTTCACTACACATAATAGAATTTCTATAATATCATCTTTGCCAAGCCTGTCAGAACTTGTAAAAAAATTGAACCCATTGTGGTTGTATGGAAGATGGCTAGTTGTGATCATAATGGAGACATAAACAGGTAAAAGAAAATATTAATCCTCAATAAGTGTATTGTTAAACATTGCTAGAGTGGATTCCAACCCATATATAATAACATCCAACCCAACCCCGGTAATGCCACGAGCCACAACAACCTTAAGAGAGTCTGTTGATATCCTAGAATCATGACCAACTGAAACTCTCAAAAGCCTTGATACATCTACATTCTTCATCTCCAAAAGCCATCCTACAAGGCCTACAACAATTGGCTCTATTAAAAGCTCTATAAGACTCACTAGATCTCTATCAACACCAACAACTGAAACCCCACAAATACCACTTCCATTCTAAAGTTATTCTAAATTAGTTTTCTCTAATGTTGAGACTATACCAAAAGGCACAACAACACTGCATAATACCCTTGCTTGGTTTTGATGATTTTGCAAATAGGATGGCCACATCGCTGGTTTGCTAGTCCACGTCAACTTTGTCTCTTGCAGTGAAAGCAATCTACTAGCATTAGGAGTAGAACAACCCCCAAGGTAAGGTGCATCCTCTTTCCTCACTTGATGAAATAAATGGGCTTTTACAGTTGCATTTTCTTTAGCAATAGAGTCATATGGTAAAAGTAATGGTAGAAAAGGGCATAAAACAACAACCTTTAGTAAACTATCCTACATCTTTGACGTGGTCGTAAGAAGTGCATAATCTCAAGGGCAACATCAATGACAACACTTGCAAATTCCAATTCAGTACAATGTACAACATCTTCAACAAATCCAACAAAATGAAGCATCTCAAATCATGTACTTGGATATTGACTAACACATGTGAAAGTTTGCATCACATTTGTGACAATCATTGCAAGTGGTTAATTTGAAGGCATGCTTGGTTGTACCATGCACATACATTGAGACAAGAGTTGTCAGTAGTCAAACACATGTAGGTCAAGTGGTGGGGACAAATTGTTGTCATCCTCTTCACTCGGTTTTGATTGTGAGCTACAACATGTTTGTTCCCTTGGAGCCTCTTGTAATGTTGACTATGTAATGAGATTACCTCTTGTATTCCTCAATAGCAGGAGGCAGAAGGAAGGTGTTTAAAAAAAATAAAAATAAAAATTATCTGTAAAATACCAATTTGAAATTCTCCTAATTTTCTTTAAAATTTCTGAGTTTTCAAATGATTTTTTTTAGTGAGGCATTTCTTTGAACGATTTGTTCACTACTTGTTGTAGATGTATTCTTTAGCAAGTTAATTCCAAATGAATTGCACATAACTAAATGAACATAGCCATATAACAATTCATCATTAACAAAACACTCAACAATAATCCACCTCTAATACACACTATATGATAAGAGTTTGGACACCATTTATTATTGAGAATAACCTAGAAATATATCAATAGTGAACATGATGGCACACAGTCATGTAAACAATTGTTACAAAGCATAGGGTTTAGATTGGAACCTGATAAATAAGCTCCAGAATAACAATTACAAACCGATAATTTTTTTTCTTTGTACATAGTTGTCAAGTACATTCATATGACCAAGGTTTCGACCTCCTTTCAGCAGATATACATCTCTCAGTGAGCTTAGCTTTGTGATTAGTCATTGTTCCTCTAACATAACCCAAACTCAACCCTAAGGGAAAACTTATACGCACAAAATCTTTATCAAGAAACTTGACTTCTTATTTCGGCCAACAAACTAGATAGCTTGACCGACAAGCAAGGTAATGAGTTTGAACACTTTTTTGCAATGAAACTTGGCTAGGGAGATAGGAACTAACTCAGCCTTTGTATAGAAAGAAGCTCGTTCTCTTTTCAGTGGAACTTCAACCTCAACAATCCATAATATACAACCTCCTAATCGCGGGTTCGAATCCCCCTCCCTTAGCAGAACTTACCGAGATTTAGACTTGGGTACTTGGCCTTCCATAGATTTGTCACCAACATGAAAGAATGAGATAGAAATATCAAGTATGATAATAAAATCAACTGATAACACTTCTTTACCTCAAAATCTCATGCAAATCATCTTCTCCTTTGAATCCCAATGGTGAAACTGAGTGATTTTACTCCTTGAACCAATTAGAGTGTATAGTTTCAACACTCAAACCAATTATGGTGGCTAGGGTTTTCCAGACCCTAAACACCTCTGTGAAAACTCTCCAAGAGATATTTTCTCAAAAACACAAATGACTGAATGGAGAGAGTATCCTCACTTTTTCTCTTTTATAAACTTGTGGCCGTTTTTTCCACCATTTTACACTTTTAACTTTTATAAAGTCACTTTATAATATTTTCACTTTATAAAGTTAAAGTGACTTTTCACTTACCTAAGAAATATCCTCTTTTCACCCCTTGGACCTTTATAATGTTTCCCTAGAGGAATTAAGTCCCCTTATTAAATATTTCCCTGCTTTAGCCTACGGGAACCATGTTAGGCTAGCAAACTCCATCATGTGCTTCCTAAGTGGTCTGGGAGATCACATTGTTCGTAGAGGAACACCACCATGCTCCTCACCATTCAATGTAGAAGAGACACGCTTTAACCATATAGGCTCTGAAGTTGCTAAAATTAAGAGGAGCTCATTCAAAGGATGGGAAATTTTTATCATCTCTGTCCATAGTTATTACATTAAGTAACATAGAGTAACCAACATATTCAAAAGGTTACAACACATCTCTATATCTCCTATATAATATACATTGCCTTTCAATAGAAGTAATAACCTCCCAAGTTGCGAAGTGGCCTGAAGTCGTTCATAGGCTTTTTGAACTACAATAATTTTTTTTTTCTTCCTTCTATATTTTTATCAAGATGCTATTTCATAGCTAGCTTAAGATATTGTTGTTTCAAATTTTCTTCATCTACACGTCCAATGAGCTTACCTTTAATATTTCCATGTTTTTGCATGAAAATATCAAATTCATCTAAAATAACCCTTCATGTTGAAGATTGTAAGTCATCAAACTCATGTTGTACTATTCTCCTCCTAACCCTCATGGTGTTTGTTATTCTCATACTTCTAGAGTCAATTCATTATGGAGATTTTCCAACATCAATATAAATTGGGCATGTTTTGATGTTTGGTCTTGTCTCTATATGGAATTTTTACTCAGCTTGCATAGTCCACTCAGTAATATGTTGACAATCAAAAGCTTCCCTTAAATAAATTTCACACATATTAGAACCTGAATTTCCACAGTGGCTAATTTTAACCCAATACCAAATAATAGTTGCATCATTGCAATTTTGTAGGTACTCAAATGCTTGATCAATTTGCATCAACCCATGTCCATTTGATAATTTTTCTTCTAGCTGGTTACCAATAGTGGTTATAGTATTTTCCAAGGATTTACGTACAATGTATAGGACAATAGGAAGACCCTCAACCTTCCTAGAACTAAGCAAAAGAGAAACACCACTACAAGTACATGGAGAAACCATGGTTGCATGTTTTTTTTCACTTTCATTTACTTCAAGAAGCATATCATTTCGTCCTAACTCAGTAATAATGCTCTCCAATCCCATCTATAGGTCCAATATCTTATGGTTTTTCTTATCAGTGTTCTCTAGTAGGGTTGGAGCATCAAACATAGACTTTGGGGCATCTTCCCTTAAGCATGAGATCTCATCCTCCCGGCTTTTCAATTGTAAATTCAGATTTTCTATTTCTGCAATGAGCCCTTATGATAGTTGACGCAATTCCTAATATCTCCTGATTGTGTTTGAGAATTCAGCCACAACATTCTCATGATAAGATTCCAAACTCTCCAATTTTGTCTATTTTTTGGTATATATCATTTTCCATTTCCTCCAATTCCCTATAAAGGTTTTACAATGCTTAGTTTTTGGTTGACAATGCATCATGTAGTGATGTGATCTCTTCTTACATGACATTAGGAGACGCCTCATGTGTTTTGATTTGATATACACTCAGTTCCAAAGATTCAATGTCGCTTTCTAGCTCATAAAATTTTCCCTTGTCAACATCACTCTTTCTTGTAATATCGGTTGCAACAACTTCAGCATCCAATAATTTTCTCTTTGGCTCCCCACAAATCCTTAAGTTTTCTACCTCCCTTGATTCTCCTTGCTGGAATATCTCATTTGCTATATTCAAAAAATATCTGATAATCAACAGTAAGTCTTCAGCTGACTTCATGCATTAAGCTGTCAAATTCACTTTCTTTGTGGATTGCAAAGCAAAAGTCTTTTTTAGTGCTAAAAAGGCTATATTAAAGGTTGTTGTTATTTCCTCACTAGAGCTAGAGTTATATGAGCTAACATGTCATTTCCAATTATGCATTTCTAACATAGCATTAATGCATACATTATGTAAAACAATAATGTTGTCACGAAACATAAATATATCATTGTCTTTGTCTTTAACATGAGCTTCAAGATTGGAAAGATTTAACTTTGGAGACTACAAATATTCCACCACAATCAAAACACCTCGTCTAGTACTCTTTGATAGCTGTGACAAGACAATGGCCTCCCGGTCAAAAGTACAAGAATTCTCTTCAAATCCTTATTTAAAGAGTTCAAGATCCATGGTACATTCATCCAACACATTTTCTAGATGATTTGGGAGCTTTTCAACCATTTGTCCTTTTTGGAGGTTACCATTCTCTACCAATTTATTAAGATGCTCATCTAGTTATGTTCGTACAATAACTTCATTTTCCAAATACTTCCCCTTTTCATCAAACTTATAAATACATTCTTCTGCATGGTTCCTATTTTTTCAATCCAAGTGTTGGATACATTGTCCTTTATGCAGGTTTGATCATTCTTACACGGATTGGGAAATTCTATAATATCTTCTTCTTCTTCTATTCACCCAAAAATTGTTTGAATGTGAGGACATCTTGAATTTTTGTAGGAAGAGAGCAGTACTCATTAATGTTGGTCAGGATTACATATACACTTGGTGAGTCATTCTTATGAAGACACACACTTACTCTTGGAAGGAAAGTGGGTAGTCGCCTTCCCTCCATAATTCTTAACTGTTTCTCAACCCACAAAATTGACATGTAATTGAATTTTTATCATGAAATTTGCACAAGGGTCAACGATCCATTAGGATGGTAGGAAAACCAACTCTGATACCATTGTATTGTCCCCTTTATAGAATGGGCCAATTCTAGTAGAGAATCAATGCACACATTTGCTAAGATCTTTAATTTTTTTCTTTAAGGAATTATTACAAACACTTTGCAAGCAATAGTATCCTATCTAGTATAAATCAAGAGATTACCACATAGAACATAATTTTCCAACTGAACACCAATTAACCCAACCAAATATTTATTCAACTAAATTATGATATTTCATATATAATGCATTAATGGAACTTGGAAACTGCTATAATATTTTGTATAGTTTGGTTGCAAGGATGAGTGCAACTCAACTATCACAAGGTTACTTCAGTTGCATCTAGTAAGCTAGGCCTACTCAATGAAATTATACCTTCCTACAAAACAAACCCAACAATTTAACCTTGCTGCCACCACAAAATTCAAGTGTTGCTACAATGATGAAGTGTGTCTCCTTCAGCACCCACGATCAGCTACAAATAAATTTCTCCAATTGCGAACCTGTGAAGAATCTAGATGATCCCTCCTTATTGACTAGCTAGGGTGGATAGTTTCACCACCATAACTAATCTTAACCAGCTAGGATGGATTAGTCTCACCACCAAAATTGATTCTCTTGAGGGTTTCACACCCTTTACTCAAAGCTTCAATAACCCACTAAAATCAATTTAAAATAATAACCAATGCATACCCAAAAGTGAGTTCTGATTTTCCTTTTCCAACTTTTATCATTAGAATACCATGGGTCATCAAAATGCCATGGGTCAATAACATGGTTCATCAAAATACCATTGATCTCCCCTTTTTACCATTTTCTCGCTCAATAATATAAAGTGATTTTATAAAGTTTTTAGTATTTTTCCCATAATCACTTAATAAAATCAATTTAATTAACCCAGGACCTTGTCAGGCTTGAGATACTCCAACCTCCCCCTCCCCTAAAACTCCATAGGGGCTGATATTCTTATCTATCTAAAGCCCAAGGCACTACTGAAGATGAGATCGTTTTGGGGATTCAATCTACTATCCCAAGGATGCTTAGAGCTAGAGAATCCCAGTCTATCCCTCCATGAAGATTTTTTCTTACAATTGTAGAGGGCTGGCTAGGCCGAACAAAAAACTAGCCCTTAGTCGTTTGATTACCATTGAACCGCTTGATGTCATTTTCGTACAAGAGACTCTGGGACCTGCTATAGACATCTCTCAGTCCCTCCAAAACGTGCTTCCCGATTGGATTTTCATTGGGCTCTATGCCCATGGGAGATCGGGAGGATTAGCTTTGGGTTATAACTCTCGAACCATCAAGTTGCTCATCTGCTAGGGAGGTCTAGGCCATCTTGGTGCAGATATCAGATCTGCTGAACTGGGTATGAATTTTAGGATATTTAATGTTTACGGGCCTTGCCAGAACAGGCCTTCTTTTTGGAAAAACCTCCTGAGTACTAATCTATTCTTGACTGACCACCTGATCCTTGGTGGTGACCTTAATTTCTCCATTGGATACTCTGAATCCTAGGTTCATAGGGCACAACGATACTCCCTTTCAGATTACTTTCTATGTGAAATGGAAGAACACCATTTGATTGACATCCCCTCTGCAAAAACTCAAGCGACTTGGAGGAACAACAGGATTGGGGAAGATAGTTTGGCCTGCAGACTTGACTGCTTCCTTGTCAAAGAAAACGTTATAGACTTGGGTTACAATATCAGCCATTGGGTAGGTACAGGGGGGATCTCTGATCACCTACCCATCTACTTAGCTATAGATGGAGGGCAATCTAAGCCTAAAGGTCCCTTCAAGTTCTGCTCTATCTGGCTCAAAGAAGACTCCTACAAAAGAATGGTCACATATTTCTGGAAGGCCAACCCCCCTGGGAGGAGGCAAGATAGTATTAAAGGGTTTATTCATAACATTACAATCCTAAAGAGAATGTCCAAGCTTTGGGCACATAACAAAAGAGTACAGGAGGATCAATCACTTTGTGGGATTGCTTCTGAAATTGCTACTTTCGAAATTGATCTTGGAGGAATGTACACTTCAGAGGAACACAAGGAAAGGATGGTTTCTCATTATGCTTCTAGAGCTGAAATCCTTAAAGATAAGGAAGAAATCTGGCACCTTAGAAGCAAAGCCATCTGAATGCATGAAGCGGATGAAAACACAAAATTCTATCACAAGTTCGCCAATGGAAGAAAGTCGAATAACACCATATGGTAGTTACAGAATGAGCAGGGGCAGATTTTTAATACCTTCCCTCATCTTGTTGAATTAGCATCCTCTCATTTCAAGTGCACATACAATGCTCCCAGGGACATCAACATGGCAGATATCATCAGGGTAGCACAGCTCTTCCCTAGATATGTGGATCCTGAGGAGGGTGAGGATTTAATAAAGGTTGTTACTCTGGAGGAATTGGAAACCACTTTAAAGTGGTTCAAAAAATATAAAATTCCAGGACCTGATGGTTGGTCGATGGAATTCTACTTGGGTTTCTTTGACACCATTGGTGAAGACCTGCTCAGAATTGTTGAGGACTCAAGAACCAGAGGGTACCTTGAAACCTCAATTACCTCCATTTTCATTGCACTCATCCTGAATATTGATAATCCAGACTCCTTTGAGGATTTTCGCCCCATATCCCTTTGCAACTGTATATATAAGATCATAGCAAACAGGATGAAACCTATACTTTTTAATCATATTTCGTTGGAACAATTCGCCTTCCTAAAGGAAAGACAGATCCATGAAGTTGTGAGTACTGCTCAGGAAGTTATACATACTCTTCTCTCTAGGCATGGAAAAGGTATGATACTGAGGGTCGATTTATCAAAATCTTTTGACAGGGTAAACTGGCTTTATATTAGAATGTTGTTAACTCATTTAGGTTTTCCTTACTTATTTATCAAATGGATCATGAGTTGCATTACTAATATCCCTTTCAGCATCCTGGTGAATGGTAGTGCCTCTCCATTCTTTACTTTTGAAAGGGGTCTGAGACAGGGATGTCCTCTCTCACCTTTGCTCTTCCTGCTAGTTATGGAAGGACTCAGTAATCTCATCAAAGAGGATCATCGAAGGGGCGGATTAAAAGGCATAAAGATAACATATGGATGCATCCTAACCCACCTTCTCTTTGTCCATGATATACTTGTATTTATTAATGGCAGCATTAGGGACATTAGTATCATCAAAGCAAATTTCTCCCTTTTTAAAGAGGCAACAAGTATGATAATAAACGATTGAAAGTCTACTTTGACAGTAGCCGAATGTACTTCGCATGAGATCTTCTTTACCCTACAACGCTTCCATTTCACTCAGCTACAACTATCTGATGGCTTAAAATATCTGGGTTACAAGTTGAAGCCACTAGTCTATAAAATCGTTGACTGGACTTGGCTTATCTCCAAGATGGAGAAAAGACTTAATACATGGTACCTCAAATACCTCTCGCACGTAGGACGTCTCACTCTAATCAAAAGCATCATGGAGGCCACTCCTGTATATTGGATGTCCCTGGCTTGGATACCCAGAGGCATACTCACTAAAATACAATCCCTCTGCTACAAATTTCTTTGGCAAGGGAACAAACACAACAGGACTTTTTCTTGGGTCAGGTGGGAGGCCCTGAACCTACCAAAAAAATGGGGGGGCTGGGGTCTAAAAAATCTAGAAAACTTCTCATCTGCACTTGCTGCCAAACTCGGTTGGCAATTAGTTTTAGCAGACAACCTCTAGACAAGAGTTACATATGCCAAATATATTGCGCCAATGCACACTATGGACTAGAATAGAAGACCTCACCTAAACACCTTGGGCATCTCTATCATCTGGAAGGTCGTCCTAAAAGCTTTGAACCCCATCAGAGAGGGCATCACTTGGCGAATACGTTCTGGGAACACTGTTCGAATTGATCTCGATCCATGGGTGGGATGTGGAAATATGCACTGTCTTCCTATGGATCTCATACAGTACCTCCAGCTACATAACATTTCTTATATTGCACAAATTGCAGACATTGAGAACACCTGTTTCCTCCAACAGGCATGGAAAACTGATTTGCTTTTAACATTCCACCTGTTTGGACACAGCTTTGGGAGGACTACACTCAGGCTCTCATAGATGCCCACATTCGTATCCTTGATGGTGACGATGAGATTATATGGGCTCTATCAAAGAATTGACGGTACACGCCAAAAGAAGGATATCTGATACTGTCGGCACCTAGGAAACCTCTGATACTTGCCAACTGGTGGAGACATCTTTGGAAGCTTAAATCTCCTCCCAGAACAAGGCTTTTAATGTGGACCATCCTTCAGAACAAAATCCGAACTAGTGATAACCTCCTCAAATGAGCACAATATGGTCCCCATTGGTGCAGCATATGCAAGCAGGAGAATGAATCTACTTCCCACCTGTTTCTGGAACGTACAGTTGTTATTTATCTGTGGAATCTCATCATTCCCCCCATCGCCCCCTCTGCAATTTGGACCGGCAATACCATTCTTGAGGCCTGGAAATCCTAGTTCAACACTTCAGCATCGCCTAAGCTCAGAAACCTCTCCGTTCTGATTTACTGGACTATCTAGATTACCAGAAACCGTCTAATCTTTCAGGACACAGTACTGAATTGGGTTGTTTTGGTGGCCAATGTCATGGCCGATTTTTCTCTT
>APFE030510962.1:81228-121074 GCA_000404065.3 Pinus taeda
GTTTCCGCTTCAAATTTCCACTGGTTGTGAGGTGGTCCACGGGTAATATATGGGAAATATCTTTGCAAGGGCAGTCTCCGTGCATGCATTGGCGTTATCTATCTGTCTGCAATTTGCAAACTTCTGGGAGTTACTAGCATCCTGTCTCCAGGTCTATCAGCAGCAACTCCATTCTTTGGCTCTCTTGCCAAACTTGGCTGCAATCTGTTTGAACTTTGAACAATATAACATCTCACTTTGTATCAAGCCCCCTTCTGAACAGTGAATAACGCCAAACCCAACGCTGAACTCCACCTGTCGTATTTCATCCGTATTTCTCCGTATCTAGATCCGGATCCGGATCAGATCCGAGGATCCGTGGATCTTGGCCCCCCTACTGCCAGATCCGCTAACATAGTGTTCCATTATTATTTTTTATCATCTCCTATTTCTGAGTTTGC
The DNA here is from genome assembly GCA_000404065.3 of Pinus taeda. Lineage (NCBI taxonomy): Eukaryota > Viridiplantae > Streptophyta > Pinopsida > Pinales > Pinaceae > Pinus > Pinus taeda. Next base: position 81,669 of record APFE030510962.1, read on the forward strand.
ATGCTTCTATTAGACTAGTTCATTATGCCTATGTCATGTAAAGATCGAGTTGAGTCGGTTTTACATTTGATTTCCACTATAGTCAACAATTGAATATATTTGTTTTCCCTGTATAGGTTGGATGATGGAAAGGCACACTTAGAAATAAGGGCAATGTAACAATAACACTCCCAAGAGGAAGAGGCTGAAAATAACATTTGCTTAATTTAATTCAATCGTTGGCGCTGCAGGAAGCTTTGTTACCCAGTCTTTCAAATGCATGCTGAAAGAGTCTGCGGAAATGAAGTATGTCAATCTTCAAAAGGCCCTTAAATCATACTTAGGTTGGTCTTTTTTCCTCCTTTAGGTTATTTAAAACAATCTGCCTATTGGTAACATATTGTCTGTTCAATGCTTTCAGTGTCTCTATGCATTTCACTCTTAATTTTTCAGTGTATATGTCGAAATTGTATCTGATTTTCCATTTAAATAGTGTAATATGTTGTTGAAGTTTAGCAAAGACAAATGGCATATAGCAGATAGTCCTGTAAGGAGTATCCAAACTTCTTCTAAGCTCAGATACAGATACTGGGAGAGTTTGTGCCATTAAGGATTTTGTTTGTAAGTTGTTTGAGATCAGTGTTATATCTTGTTTCAATGCACTTGGCTCCTCATTATATACGCCAATGTGAAGCAATGGACATGTAAATGTTCCTCAAAATCAATTGTTAAATTGTACAATTTGCCATAAGTGGTGTGAATGTCCCATTTCTAATATTTAAGTCGATTTCACATGCGATGCTTTTGGCACTCCCTTAAGTGCTGTTAGATTGTCTCTCGTGAAGTTTTTGATGGAAATATTTCAATTTATGGCAATCATATTGAATGGAATAATCAATCTTGCATAAATACAAGCATTTTACAAGGAAAGCCTTTGGGTTCCATAAATGACATAAGCAGAAGTCCATATACAAACAAAGGGTTGGTGTTAAGTTCTTGGATTACTTATCCTGCTCCCCTCAAGGATGGCCCACTTCCTTTCCATGAGAGGAGAAATTGAATCCAACTTTATTTGAGCCAGATTCCATCAAACTAATCTATCTGTTATTTTCTTCCCATTCATGACTTAAATATGGGTTGTCTATAACCAAATGTTGAGTTAATAGATCTTTGATTTTTGTTACAGATCATATTTCTTCTACCAGATTTTGTTTTGGCCAATTAACCTCTTGTATAAACAAATCAAGTAATATTTCAGGACTTTGTGAGTGATGGGATCCTTGTATGTGGTATTTAGTGGTTTTATCCTTTTCAGGTGGAAGCTCCTGATGTTTGTTTTTGATCCTGAAATAATGCCAATTGCTGACACTTGGATTTATTAATCCATGTTTTGGTATTGGGGTTTTACATGTCCATCCTTGTGATGACACCCTAACATGTGAGAAGCTTTGACTTGATCTCCTAATAATAGATTCCTAAAATTTGTGCACATGCTTAAAAGATGTTTTACCTTTCTTCTTAAACCATCCTTTATGCATATGCCTAAAAATTGTCTCTTCATATCCCACTAATCGAGAATCTCCTTCATTAATGATCAATGTTGTAAACATTGGCATTGGAATAAAATTGGAAACGGTTCAAAAAACAAAACAAAATTGTAAAATTTGGCAAAATTAATACACCACCAAAATATTGGTCAAAATGAGAAAACGTCAGCCAAGCCAAAAAATCTCAATTTTGCAATAAAATCAAGATGTTTGCAACATTGCTAATGATATTTGTCAGGGTTCTAACATAATGCTTGAAGATAAGATACGATATGTTTCATAATTGACCATGAATGACTAAAATGATAGGTCATTGGGAGTAAAAAGTACAATCAATAATGGCATTGTAGAAATGTCAATGCAACTTCTACATGGTAAATGTTAGAAATAAAAGCATAAGCTAACACTAATTACTAAATGAGAGAAGTACAAAAACGCTAGAATTAATAAAATAAAGGGTTACACATCATCCATAGTGGGTTTAGAATGAGAGGAGGAGGCCCATGCAGTCATATTAGAAAAAAAGGTTGATGCAAAAGAGAAAGTGGAAGGAAATATAACTATAGAATCGACCACATAGAAGTAGCCAATACCTTCTTTGACAATGTCCTTTGAGGAGAATCTAGATTTAAGAGGGTTGGATTGTCGTTGGCAGGAAGTTTGGAACAATCGACCACTACTTTTGACACTCATGGTCGCTTGAAAGAACATGGTGTTGATAAATTGTGCTCCGGGGGGGGCTATTGGCCTAGCATATATTGAGAGATGAGTTGAGACCTTTGTCGAGATTGAGAGTTGTATTTCCTCAAGATTCTCATGGGAGGAAGTTTGTTATCTGAAGAGTGAGAGGAGGTTTATAGTGTCATAGATCTAGTGTCGTATCTTGAATTTCTACTAATTACTTGTAGCTGAAAAACGATCGGGGTTAGAGAAAGAGGTGATACATTTAAGTGGACTTTGTTCAAGTAGGTTCTTATGGTTAATAAGCCATGGTTGGATTTGGAGAGCCCATCCCTTGAGTGACTTTTTTAAATATCTTTCTTAGGTTTATGCATACTTACGAGATACTTACAATTCCTTTTGAAAATTGCTTTTTGCTATATTTGGTTGGTTTTGTTGAAAATTGGTAGCTTTGGTTGGTATTTTCATGGTCAAATTTGAAGAATAAAATTATTATTTTCAAGTTGTCCAAGTCGACCTCATTTGAACAAGTCATCCCCACCACTTGAAGGGGTTTGACAGTTGACCCTAGGTCAAACCCTCCTCTTGACTCATATATATTGACATTCATGGACCTCATTTGGGCAACACATCACACCAATGTTATCAGGATCAGATTGAACCAATTTGGACTGACTAGTCTGATCATTTTCAACCCTAAAAGGATTCACACTAGTGTAACACATTGGAAATGGTCGATTCGGTACTGAACCGACCGATTCTGTTATAGAACCAACTAGTTTGGTACCAGACCGACTGGTTTTGTTACGGAACTAACCAGTTCAGTATCGAAATGACTGGTTCTGTTACAAAACCAACTGGTTTGGTACTAAACCGACCATTTTTGCCAAACCAGTTCAGTGCAACCACCTAACAACTCATGCGTGGGGCCTATTTAAATTATTTTATTTTTTATTTTTTTAATATATTTTTTTGGGGGCTTCGAACTGTGAATGGAATTGGAGTGTGTTTGAGTGAATACACACCAAGAAGAGGAACCATTTGGAGAAAAAATGGTTGAATGACATGGTTTATGTTCAATACAACCTCAGGTTGAGGCGAAACCAATTGCGAAACAAGACACCTGAATCAAGCAACATAAACTTTGGATGACTTTGATCCATCATTAGAGTGGGTTGTGGAGACCCACGAACCAACATTTAACAATGAAGATATTTCTTGGATGGGCTTGTACCCACTTCCAACTCCACCTTCAAGGCCAAGGAATCATGTCAAAAATCCACTATAGATCCTTAGTCTGCTATTGCTAATTCAAAGGATGAAAATGAGGGGGAGGTTGAGGATGTTGATTCTGATTAGTAATTTAGTACTAATAGTATTGTAGTTTAGTACTATGCTTATTTTTGGACATTAGAGGCCATTTAGAGTCTGTATCTTGATGTATTTCGTTTCAGACATGTATTGCACTAAGTGCTATTTTGGTAATTATCATATTAAGCACTCTTGCTATATAAATGAGAATTTTTTCATATTTGTGTGTAAATGGTTTGAATTTATATGGATGACTTGAATATATATGTTTTTCTTTAAGATTTGAATATTTTATGTACTTTTTCTCAACTGGTTTTTTGGTCCAGTTCTTTTATCATTTCCATTCAATTATGACCGGTTCCCTGTCTAAAGGGTCTACCGGTCCGATGTCTGGTCTACTTTTGATAACTATGCATCACACTCACCCATTCGACCAATCAAAGAGTTATGTTCACACGTGCGAAGGAGAAAGAAGACTGAAGTTTCCAGTGAAGTTTGACTTCTCTTATCTCTCTTTTGACCGACGTTGACTTGGGTATTCTTGTTATTGTTTGATCAAGCTTTTGACTCGACTTGGAGGCCGAAATTTCTGTGGTTCGTTGATTGATATTTGATTGAAGTTTTGTCTTTGTTTTTGGATTGTTGACTGAAAGTTGATCGTAGGTCAAATTTTGAAGTTTAGCTGAACTTTGACCATGGAATTGCAGGCTGAATTTCAACGCCTTTGACCAAAAGCCTCAGGCCGAAATTTGACCCTCTCGTGCAAATTTTGACTGTGAGCAAGAATTGACTTTTTCTCCCTTATTTGACTAGTTTTGACTTGGAAAATGGTGAGGTCAAGGTTGGCATGTTGACTAGAGTATTTTGATGTACGATTTATGAATTAAATTCTCTCTCATAAGGAAAGATTATTAGGTTTTCCCCCTTGTGGCGTTTTGTCCCAAGAAATTTTATGTCCCTTGATTTATTGTTTTCTATGATCTCTATTGCTCTATTGAAGTTTATGGTTGACATTTTCAAACATAATTGATTAATGATTGGAATGCTCTAAATAAGTCAAGTTGTATCATTGGAAGTAGTTATCAATTTGAAAATTTGTTCTAGTCTTGTTTGCTACTAGAAAATCAACATGGTATTAGAGCTTTGGTGAAGGAAAAGAGAATTGAAGAGCATTGAGATCACCTTAAAGAGCATTGGAATCATCTTCAAGAGAATTGAAGAACATTGATGATCCTACATCTTTTGCTTTGATTTGTCATATTCGTCATGAATTCCTTCATCAAGACAAAAAAACAAGCTTGAAGGACATACAAACTTCAAAGCATGGAATACTAGAATTGACCTTGTTCTTGCAAGACATAAGGTCTTGGGAATTTTGAAAGGAAAGGTTATTGAACCAGCTGATCAAGCAGGAAAAGACAAGTTTGAAGATAACATCTTGGCTATGAGAATCATTGTGGAATATGTAGAGATCATTTAATAGCTTATATTCTTGATCATATGTCTTCCAAGGAAATATATGAGGCTCTCGCTTGATTGTACACAATGAATAACATTAATCAATCTATAAGTCTAAGGAATCAACTTTTTGATGTCAAGAAGACAAAGAATGATCCTGTGGCATCGTATTTTGTGAGAATATCTCAAATAATAGATCAACTCAAAGCTATTGAAGAAGAGGTACGTCATAAAGAACTAGTAGTTGTAGCATTCAATGGTTTGCCTGACTCTTGAGATTATTTTGCATCAAGCATTAGTGGAAGAGAAACTAATCCTACTTGTGACAAGATATGGGTTGCTTTCACTTAAGAATAATCTAGGCTCATGTCCAAAGGCAAGAACTCAAATCCAAGTGAAGATTCTCAAGCTTTTGCAGCCCATTCAATGAATAGCAAGGGAAGAAGAACTTTTGGAAGACTTCAGAGAAATACAGGTAGAGTACCTACTTCAAGATCTACTCCAAGACCTGCTCCACAAAGAAGACCTCCTCCTCCCCCTCAAGAATGAAGGGACATGTATAATGTTCAATGTTTCCTTTGTCAAGCATATGGCCACTATCAAAATAGGTTTCCTTAAAGGAATGGTGATAAAAAAAAAGGAAAGGGAAGCAACATGCTTCTACTGCTAATATTAATGAACCTTATATAAGAGGAGGCCTAAAAGAAGGATTCTGATAATGATGAATATTCCTTTATTATGCTTTTATAGGTTCTATTCATGTCATGATGAAATTTGGTTGGTAGACAATGGTGCCTCTAGACACATGACTGGAAGCTGTGAGAATCTCTTTGAATTGGTTGAGAAGAAGATAACTCAAAAGGTGGAGCTTGGAGATAATGGAAAGTACGAAGTCAAGCGCATTGGTTCATCATCTTTCCAATTGGAATTAGGAGGTAGTGGCTCTATTAACAACATTTTATATGTTCCTCGTTTGAAGAAGAATTTGTTTTCCATTTCATCCCTTGAAGACAAAGGATATAGAATTGCCTTCAATGATGGTGAAGTTCTAATATGGAAGAAAGACTTCACCTTTGAATCTACCAAAGTCACTGGTGTACGAATTGGAGGCCTATATCGTCTCCTTGTACGCTCAATTCAAGCCTTGATACACAACACATCTGATCTTTGTGAACTATGGCATCGAAGGTATGCTCATGTTCATTATAAAGCATTGACTAGAATGATGGTTTTTGTTAAAGGTGTACCTAAAATCAAGATTGAACATGATGGAGTTTTCAAAGGATGTACTCTTGGGAAAAATGTCAAAGGAAGATTTACTAGTAGTGATAGTAAGTCCAAAGGAATCTTGGACCTTAAACATTCTGATGTTTGTGAACCTATGACTAACAAATCCTCGGGTGGACATTTGTATTGTGTCACTTTCATTGATGATTACTCTCGAAAAACATGGATTTATTTCTTGAAATCCAAGGATGAAGTGTTTGAAAAATTTTGACAATTCAAGGCAGAAGTTAAAAATTTTGTAGGAAGAAGGATCAAGACTTTAAGATTTGACAATGGAGGAGAATATGTATCAAGGGAGATGATTGCTTTCTGCAAGCATGCGGGAGTTAAGAGTGAGCTGATAGTTCCCTACAATCCTCAACAAAATGGTGTTGCTGAAATGAAGAACAAAATTATCATGGAAGTTGTTAAAGCCATGTTTCATGATCAGGAACTGCATATGTTTCTATGGGAGGAAGCTTCAAAAACAATCATTTATGTTCAAAATAGATGTCCACACCGAATCTTGGAATACAAGACTCTTGAAGAAGTCTTCACAGATGAGAAGTTTAATGTTGAACATTTGAGAATTTTTGGTTGCCTTGTTTATGTTCATGTGCCCAAGGAGAAAAGAACCAAGTTGGAGCCTTGTGGGAAGAAGGGAACTTTTGTTGGCTATAGTGAAAATTCGAAAGCTTTTAGAGTTTATGTACCAGAACAACGATCAATTGAAACTTGTGGGGATGTCATTTTTGATGAGGATGTTGTGTTCTGGAAGTCTAAAGGATCACACTTGGACTCTGATGATGAGATGCAGGTGGCTTCTAAGAATGAGGAATCGAAACCTAAAAGGCCTGAACCTATGGAACAACATCCTCCTGAAGAGTTAGATGAACTACATGAATTTGTTGAATCTCCAAGAGTCGTTATACTTGAGACAAGAAAAAAATCATCTTGGCTTGAAAGAACCTTAAGAGAAAGAAAGCATTGATGTGCAAGATCGTTGCATATGAGCCATCCACCTATGAAGAGATAGTTTAACATCAAGTTTGGGGAGATACTATGATTGAAGAGTATTGGTCCATATTGAAGAATGATGTATGGGAAATCGTGCCAAGACCTGAAGGGAAATATGTTGTGTCACCTCGTGGCACCTTCAGAGAAAGCAAGAGGCCAAAGAAGTATTCAGGTTATGCAACATTAATGTCTAAGATCGTTTAATTTGTTTCATGAAGGGACAATTGAACATTATGTTTGGAGAGATGCTATGATTGAAGAATACTGGTCCATATTGAAGAATGATGTATGGGAAATCATGCCAAGACCTAAAGTGAAATCTGTTGTGTCTTCCAAATGGATCTACAAAATCAAGCGTGCAACTAATGGAAGCATTGAGAAGTACAAGGCAAGATTTGTGGCCCGTGGATTCTCTTAGAAAGAGAGAGAAGATTATGAAGACACATTTGCACTTGTTGCCAGGTGTTCTTCTATTAGATCTATTATTGCTCTTGTTTCTATTACAAGTTGGAAATTGCATCAAATGGAAGTTAAAATTGTTTTTCTTAATGGAGTCATTGAATAGGAAGTTTATATTGAGCAACCTTAAGGCTTTGAGATTCATAATAGAGAGGCACATGTTTGTAAATTGAAGAAAGCCTTGTATGGGCTTAAGTAAGCTCCTCGCACATGGTACTCTCGTAATGATAGCTATTTGTTGAGTCTTGGTTTCAAAAAGAGCCATGTTGATCCAAACTTGTACTTTAAAGTTGTTGAAGGTGAGCCCTTGATTTTGCCGCAATATGTAGATGATTTATTTCTAACGGGGGTTGAGAATCTCATTGTGCAGCGTAAGAGGGAGCTGATGTTTGAAATTGAAATGAAGGATCTTGGTCTTATGCATTACTATTTGGATATGGAAATATGGCAAAAGCATGATGAAATTTTTGTTGGGCAAGGAAAGTACATCATTAAGATCCTTAAAAAATTTGACATGATTGACTACAAATCCATGGATACTCCCATGGTGATGAATTTGAAGACGCTGCAAGATCGTGATTCTGATCTGGTTGATCCCTCTATGTATTGTAAATTGATTGGCTCATTAAACTATCTGGTTAACACCATACCCAATATCTGCTATGTGGTGAACACGTTGATCAAATCCTTGGTTGAGCTCCATCATATGCATTACGTTGTAGTGAAACATATATTGACATAATTACATGGCACCATTATGGATTTGAAATATGTCTCTAATGGAGAATGGCAGTTGCATGGTTTTACAGATGCTGATTGGGCTAGGTGCACTGAAGATAGAAAGAACACTTCTGGTTTCTGTTTTATCTTGGGCTCTGCTACGATATCATGGTCAAGTAAGAAGTAAACTTTTGTTTCTCTTAGTACAGTTGACGTTGAGTATATAGTTGTCTATTCCACCTTTTTTGAATCAGTTTGGCTTCAAAAGTTGTTTGCTAGTTTATTTTATCAGGTGCTAGAATTGACCATTGTATATTGTGACAATCAAAGTTGTGTAAAACTTTCTAAAAATCCAAATTTTCATGACAGGTCAAAGCACATTGACATCAAGTATCATTACATCCAGAATATTGTCTAGAGAAGAGTTGTGGGGCTTGAATATATCCCTACTGATGAGCAGGTTGCTGATGTTTTGACAAAGCCATTGTCTTGAATGAAGTTTGCTTATTTCAGAGGATAACTTGGAGTGGTTGAGAATCCCTCTCTTGGAGAGAGGGAGCATTGATTATATAACATCATGAGACTGCCAATATTCCTTGGGCTTATTAGCTAAGAGACGATGGTTAAGTTGTAGTCCTCATAACCTTCATAATGTTTTTTTCCATTTTCCACTCAGTTTGTACCTAAGTCAAAATTTCAAAAGCTTTTGGAATATATATTTCCCCCCCAAGGAAAACCTTGTAGGGGAACCCAAGGGATGCTTCCTCACATTTGTGGATAGTATCCCTAGTAAACCTATTGGCATAAACTAGCATGCTTCACCTAGGGGGATTTGAGTTGGGCACCTTTAAGGATAGAACTAGCCATGTGCTTTTGGAAGATATGGGGCATGTTTGGCACAAGAGCCTAAAATGTGTCAATTTTTAAAGCCCTAGGTGACTTTGTCTTATGCTTCTCTTATTTGAATAAATCAGATCTAAATTTATTTAACCTCAAAAATAAATATTTCTGAACATGGAACAATCACACATATAGCTTAAAAATGAAGATAGCATAAACATAATGCATATCTATAATCACACTCCCAAATCAGATATTAATTTTTCAAGCTTACAAGGAAACCTCCAAGGGCTGTCAAACTAACAGTTGTATGATATACACAAAATATCAGATTTGCACTTATTGATATCCTTAATCCTAACAACCACCTTATCTCAACAATGAAGTGCACCACTAAGATTGGATCAAATCTAACTCATATTTCAGTTAGATTTCTAAGACCGGGAGAATATGGAAAATTTGACTTTCACTATTATTTATTTAAGTGAAATTGCAAGATGGTATTGTTTCGCACTTTTCTAACTGGTCACTAGAAATTGTCTAAAACGACCTCTTGCACATTCACACGTAATCTGTTGTGCAAGAAGCTCCTGCTCGAGCTATGTTTCTCAAAACTCCCTCTTAGCAAGGAAGGAATTTTGCAACAATCTGAGTCTGTCTCTAAGTGTTTTACACTTCCCTTTTACCAAGTGCTTGGTTAGAATATTAACAATGTACTTATCTATGGATACACGCTAGAGCATCACTACTGCCTTTGGAATCTTATCTTGTATCAAGTGATATCTGATCTCTATGTGCTTGGACTGATCATGAAACACCAGATACTTAGAGAGTTTGACAACTCTGATTATATCAGTAGATCATCTTTGGATCCAACTCTTGGTTTTGATTAAAGTCAAATGGCTGTTGATTTTTGGGTAGCATCGAGAGGTATTCTCACTTGCTAGGTGGCCATCTAAATTGGCCTAGAAAATTTATAGAAATTAAAATAAATTTTATTTTATTTTAGGTTTCATGTAGGCTCAAAAGGAATAATTTGGTGCCATGAAAGGGTGTGTCCTCTGGGGTAAATGCACCCATTTTACTTGTATATATACATATGTGTGACACTTCATTTGCCTCATTCACTCATCATCTCTCTTATATAGAAGACACTCATAGGAGAAAAAAATGATGGAATGGCTAAACTTTGGACTTCGCTTTTAGCACAGATTTCTAGGCATATTATTGGAAACCTTGCTGAAGAAGAATTTATCCTAGAAGAAGAGTTGATGGTTTTTCTCACAAGTTTGGACTTCCCAAGGAAGATGTGTTGTCTCTATTGTGCATGGTTGTCTCTTTATGATCTTATTTGTTTCTACTGGTTTTGCTGCATCACTGTTGAGATTTTTTGTATATAATTGCTTAATGATATCAATGGCATAAGAAGAATTAATTGAAGATCATTAGAAGTGAATATCAAATCAAGAAATTGGTTTCGACTGTGTTTATTGTGGAAAAATCAACAATGTGGTGTCAGCTCACTATACTAGTTTCCATATGCGCTTTCTCTGTTCAGCTAAGTGCCATAAAGGTTTGCTACCTCTTGAACTAGGATATCATCGCTGATCCCAAACTAAAGTAACACCCTAAGGTGCTCTTCTTGTCTACTGCATTGCTTGCCTAGTCTATGTATATATACCTTTGCAAATTCTTCTCACCATCTCCATACCTTTGCTACTTCATGTCACCATCTCCAAAATATCATACGCTATACTCCACTATTCTTTTGAAATACTTGAAGACATGTTTTACTACCATCTAGTGCTCTTTCCTTGGCTTCGCCATGAATTGACTCAAAGTGTTCACTGGAAAACATATATTTGGTTTGTTGTTGACCAAATACATCAAGGAGCCTACCAACTACCTGTATAACATGGAGTCCATCAATTTTGAATTTGAAGATGTCACATTTTTAAGATTGGTGATCATGGGTGTGGCCCAAGGTTTGCGATCCTCCATACAAATACTCTTCAGGATCTTAATTGAATACTTACCTTGCCCAAAGAATATCTCCCCTGATTTTTGCCAAGCCTTTAAACCTAAGAAGTAATGCATCATGTTGATTTCCTTCATCTTAAACTCAAGTGCCATATCTACTTTTCACCTTGCAATGAGCTTCTTTGCACTTGTCAAAAACAAGTCATTTACATATAACACCATAATAAGCAGATCACTCCCAACAAGTATAAAATATAAGGTAGGATCTGTTTCATTTTAGTGAAGTTTATACCTAGCAAATGTCCCACCAATCCTGGAATACCATGCTCTTTGTACATGCTTGAGTCCATACAAGACTTTCTTAATCTTGCAAACATGGGAATTCTTCCCATTTACTTCAAAAGCCCTAAGGTTGCTCTATGTATACTTATTCGCCAATGATCCAATTAAGTGAAACTATCTTCACATCCATCTAATATATCCTCCATCCAATGATTGAAACTATAAACAACTATTCCAATGGAAGTGTGGAGCAAAATTTTCCTCATAGTCCACTCCCTCCTTCTGTGAGAACCCTCTTGTTATGAACCTCTCTTTGAACTTCTCAACGTTGCCATCTACAACATGCTTGATTTTGTAGAGCCACTTGGAAATCACAATTGGTTTCCCCTTTGATCTTGACATTATGTTCCAAAAATCACTCTTCATGGTGGAAGTGTACTTGTCTAACATGGCATGTCGCCATACCTGAGGTGTTGTTGCCTCTTGAAAACTAGAATGCTCAAAATCAATGATGTTGCTTATCAATGCCATGTAAGTAGGAAACTTCTTTGGAGGCATGCTCTCCCTAAATGGTCTCGTAGGAGCCCCTACATACTCATGAGCATCCCACAATGTTTGTGTGAACCACTGAGGTCCCTTGACATAATTGGAAGGGGCTAATGTCGCCTTCTCCTCACCTGAAGATTGTTGTCCTGAACTGAAAACTGGTGGTGTCTTGGGCGACCTTGGCTTAACCTTCAGAGATTCTTGCTCTTCCTCTTGTATCACTTGAATGGGCTCATGCGACTTCCTAGATGAAAAGTCTGCCTCAAATTTTACATTCTTACTATGTTAATTTTAGGTATGTTCTATGCTTCGAGCAATTTATTTCAATTTTCACAGTTAGCTCAATATCCTTTCCAGATTAGCAATCACATCAGCATTAAAATAAACTGTAGATAGAACATCAACATAAATCACAGAAGACAAGCCAAGACAACAAGACACAAGATGTGGCACTAGCGAGGGACAAACCCCAATGTGGAGAAACCCTTGATGAATTCTTCTTTTATGTTCTTCAATAGTTCACCAGAGAGAGAGAGATAGTACATTTACAACAGAAGTCAACACTTTAACTTATCTAGATAAGAGCATAGATAATTTCTAAGAAGATGATACATGAGATCAGTTGAAGACATGCAGCTTCAACTGATTCTCCAAGGTGACTCCTTCATCTATCATTTTGTTGCATCCCGTCATCATGTTGCACCTCACCGTGTTGCACAATGGTGAACCCATCATCACAATGCTGGACCTCATGACCATGTTGTACACATCATACTGATGCACCTTATGTTGCATTGTTGTCCCATGTTGTCCATGTCGTCCATGCTTGCCATGCTTGCCATGTTGTACCATTCTTGCCATGCTACACTATGCTCTTTCCATGATGTCCATGCTTGTTGTTGTCCCATGTACCTTTTCTACCATGTCACAGCTGTCCCAGACTCCCATGCATCTATACAACACTATGTACCTTGTTGTATTATTTACTTTCTTGCACTAGTTAGCAGTTGTCCCACTTATGCCACTGTTGCACAATTGTCATCGTTGTCCTATGTCATCGGGCTATCTCATCAAATTTGTCGTCCCAACATGCTATTGTCCCATTGTCCTATTTGTTAGTGACATTGCAACTCCTATGTGGCAGTGTCCAACATCTCTGTACTACTGTTTATGGACAAAATTCTATCATTGGTTTGGGAACCCTCCTATACCCTACAACAATCTAATGATCAACCCATAACTCAACTTGAATTATGCGGCCTCCCTTTCTTTACAAGGTAGGTGACCTCGCTAGTTGAGAAGACAACTACAACTCCATGTAGAGGGTTGTTTTGACCGTCAAAACAATACTTACAGGCCTGTGACTTTCACACGGACCTTGCTGCCTCTTCAAGTGTTCACAAGGGTGACCTTAACCTCCCTTCTCCTTCGCTAAAGTAGGGCTTGGATTGTTGCCTTCTAGCCCAACTCTTAGGCACCCCTAACAACATCTCAATCCTCCAAAAGACCCATGACTTCGCTGCAGCTAGGACCTATTAGGGAAGCACATATCCTTATCTTGACTGCAGTTAGGTTACCCTTGAGATAACGTAGGTTAGGGCTACCTTAGGATAGTGTTAGGGTTGCCTTCCATATGTGTCTATGGCTGCCTTCTATCTATATCTAGGGCAGCCTCCTTTCCTCCAACATCTAGGGATTCCACTCCTAGATTTCTCTTCCACTAAAACCCAAGACAAGTGGAGAGAAATCAAGATAGAAGTGTGTGTGAGAAATGACTCAAGTCATCTCCTTTTATACTAAAACGTTGAGCACATGTGGGGTTTATTTGGTTGTTGGCCGACCTTGACAAATTGTCTTATAACACAAATAAATTCATAACACCATGAATACTTATCAGAATCAGATGATATTTAGATCAATCCTACACCTCTCGATGAGAGGGATCCAAGAAAAATATCAACTACCATAAATAAGATGATCCACATGGAGTTTGGCCCTTGTTTCCAATTTTAACACTCCCTCTCAACTAGGGAGAACTCCATCCACTGATTCATATGTCTGATTGTACTATCTCTGCCATTAGTGCCCTGCGCTGCTCTGCTCTACTCTGCTGAGCTTTGCTATGCTGAACCATGAAGAAGAAGAATTGATCAAGAATGTATCATACCATTCTCTACTGACCCGAAGTCAGTTTTATTGATCCCAAATCAATATCACAGGAGAGTGTCTCAAACCACTCATACTCATCCCAGATCAGTTTCATTGATCCAAGATCAATGGAGGTTATCCTAGCATAGGGAGTATGGTAGATACAAAGATGCATCCATCGATAGTACTACTATGGTCCCTAACCCCATTTCCCTGCTCATTGGCTAGATGAGAGGTACTTCTCATGAGTCCCAGACTGCATGGGTAGGATGCTCCGACAAGAGAACCATTCATCCTGTCCCTAAGTCACCTCGTGGTATCACAAGGGAAGGCTGATCCATTCACCCTATACACATCACAACATTAGGGGAGGGTGAGTTTCCTTATGGTTGCTTGTTGCTCCAAGCAGTACCCCAAGCCCCTTGGAGCTCCCAGATCTCAATGCATGCATCATGTAGGACCTTTATAGGAAGGTCTCTCAACGACTCCAAGTTGTTCAGGAAAGTCACAAATTTGACCTTTCCTCGAGGCTTTGACAGAATGTCTGCGACTTGTACATCAGTCCAATGCGATAAATCCTCCTCGCTCACTAATGTACCATATCCTAGATAAGGTAGTATATGATGTATATATGCTAGAGCAATCATAGAATACAGGATCCCTCAGCAATTGAATCCCCCCTTGGTTGATACAAAAGATTTCGGTGGTATCCATCATGTGTACAAACAACTTGCTGAAGAGCTTCCACAAACAGGCAACTTCACACGAGATCATACTCGTAGCTATGTATTCGATCTCAGCGATGCTTATAGTAGCCCGCTACTACTTCCCGCTCATCTAGGATATCGAACGAAACCCGAAGAGAACGAGCACTCGAAGGCGCTCTTACGATTCTCCACACTGCCTGCCTAGTCAATATTTGAATAATCATGTAGCTTCACATTTCCGGTAGTGTATCTCAATCCATGAGAGATTGTGCCCTGAAGATATCTCAAAAAATTCTTGGCACCAATCTAGTGAGGCTCGACCATATATGAGCACATCATGCTAACTGCAAAACATATATTCGGACAGGAGTTCACCAAGAACATCAATGCTAGTATGAGTTTGTGAAACTCAGAGGCATTTCCCAAATCAGGTCCATTATCTCTACCACATAACTTCTGAAAGATAAGCTCCATCAAGGTAGTTCAGAGCTTATTGTTCACCATTCCACGTCAGAATCTAACTCCCTCTTACTTCTGAAAATGAGAGGGTCTACACCTGATAGAAATAGGTCGTCCTCAGAAGGTACTGTTGAGAGGTCTATCATCCACAACCTTCGAGCAATGGTTTGGATCAGCTTCACTCCTAGTGAGTCTCAACTTCATTAAACAACTATAAATCCTCTCATATTATGTCTGGGGTGATTTACTTCAAGCCATAGAGGGATTTCTTCCACCTGCATACATGAGATTCCCGATTATGAATCTCAAACCCCTCGAGTTGTTCCAAACCTGTGGACCTTCTACATGAGGGGAATGGTCTCCTCGTAATATTTTCCTTCGATGATTTCAGACATGTACCTTCATGCTCCTTTTGAATTCAGTTATTCCTGTCATCATCTAACTCACATCAGGAAGGGTCCCATGATAAGTAGACCTGCGGTGCTATAGATGAGATGTGACACTAACATGATCCCCACTGGACCTTCTGCAATTTGATACAACCCTGAACTCAAAAGCATATGTGAAAAATTCCATTTTCCAATATGTACCTTTCCATCGATGAATGCCACCCTGAAACCTTTGACTTCCATTTCCAAAATGGTCACGTTCTTCTTGCGATCAAGGACACAAAAGAGATTCTTGTAAATGAATTGAGTTATCCTCATTCAATTGAGGGGTAATATTCCCTACACCCTTTTCGGGATAGGTTGCATTGAATCCAAGTATAATCCCACGAATTTCCATCTCTACTAAATTAGAGAGAGCACCCTCCTATCCAATGAAGTGCCTTGAAGCACTACAATCAATAAGCCAGATTCCCAGAGAATCCGAAGGAGAGGGCCAATACAAGATAACACTTCTTTATCATATCAAAAACAAAATTTTATTCTTCATACTTGGGGTTCCTTGCTTTCTTGAAGAGCTGGAGAGAGAGAGATAGTACATTTACAATAGAAGTCAACACTTTGACTTATCTAGATAAGAGCATAGATCATCACTAAGAAGATGACACATGATATCAGCTGAAGACATGCTGCTTCAACTGATTCTCCAAGGTGACTCCACGTATCATTTTGCTGCATTCTGTCATCTTGTTGCACCTCACCGTGTTGCACCATGATGCACCCATCATCACAATGCTGGACCTCATGACCATGTTGTACACATCATACTGCTACACCTTATGCTGCACTGTTGTCCCATGTGTCATAACCATGTTTCCATACAACATGTCTCATGTGCTTGCAGCACCATGCTTGTCACTGCTATCCATGGTGTCCATGTTGCACCATGCTTGTTGTTGTCCCATGTACCTTTGCCGCCATGTCACAACCGTCCCATGTATCTATACAAGCACTATGTACCTTGTTGTCCCATGCATCTATATAGAACTATGTACCTTTCTGTCCTACTTACTTTGCTGCACTAGTTAGCAGTTGTCCCACTTGTGCTACTATTGCACAATTGTCATAGTTGTCCTATGTCATTGGGTTGTCCCATCAAAGGTATTAAACTTGTCTCTGAAGGAGCAACCTCTTCTGCTCTCAATAAGTTGGGATCCCTATTCCGCCCCATTCAAAAAATAATAATAAGTGCTTAAGAATAGTCTTATTTAAAAGAAATAAATAAAGGGTGAAAGAAGAGAAAGGCTTCCTATGCAGGGAGGTGAAGCAAGCGGCATCGCTAGGCTACTGTCCAGGCTCGTCGGCAACTAAGCAATCTTTGTGTTCCTGAAATGACTTCACTAGGGTATTGTCCAGGCCTGCTGGCAATGGAGAAAAACCAGAGATGTAAATCTCATACTTTGATTATTTTTAACTCATCATGCTATATTACCCTTACTCACATCGAAAGGATCATGAGATGGCTTGCTTCATGATGTGTTATGCCGAATCATGAAATTAAGGAAATTGTATCTTTAACCAGGTAGAGTGGGGAGTTAAATTGATTCACTGATTGAATCAACACTTCCTAGAGAATTGAGACATCGTGCATAAATGAAACCATATCAAAGAAGTCGGGGTTCTCCCAATGTATCGCTAAGTGTTGTCACTATGACAACGACCTCCAAAATTATTTCCTAACCTAATTTTGGAGCTTACATGAACCGTCGTTTCAAGTCCCTTAGTGTCGTCACATTGTTTGATTTGTTATTTTTATGTTTACTCTAAGTGTTTATGTTATCTTTCCCATAGTTAGGTGAACTCATAGCTTTTCCTGACTTAGAAACTAGCCTTATTTGCCACACAAAAGCACACAAAAGCAAGCAAAAGTAAGAAAAAGCACTTTAAGGTAAAAGTGCACTTCAAGATGATGAAGACTTGCTCGTGTGGAGCACACTACTTTAGGCTAAACAACTGCACCCTAGTGGAGTGCATTCCTTCATGATCAGCGAGTGCATTGTCCTTGAGCGCATTCCCTCCGCATGAAGACATGCACCCTTCTAGAACTCATGCATGCGCTTTCTTGTTGCATGTGGGCACACTCCTAGAAAATAGGAGCCCACTTCATTTCTCTTAACTAACTCATTCACTCGTTGACAAGTGGCGAGCATGCATGTGACGGATTTGCATCTCATCTCTTTTAAATCACCCATTTAATCATTCTTTCTCATAATCATTCTCATCTGGGTTGGGTGCAAATCTTTGGATCATGAAACTCTTCATCGATCTTCATTCCAAGTAAGTTTTACATGTCGATTCTATTGGTTGCCTTTTATGTTTTTGTTGTGGATCATGCTTTTCTTGCTAGCGTTTCTTTTCTTTTCTTTTTAGTGTTAATTTGTTGTCGCAAGCTGTGACTGCATATTCCTTAACTCTTCACTTTCTAATCATGTTTGTGACAACACCCATAAAAACTTGTATATCATTCCTCTTTGCATTTTTATCATGTGATCTTATTGTGGTACTTGTACCTGAAACATTCTATGACAGCGCGCACTTCTAGAAGCTGAAGCCCTGACTAACTCAGAAAACTACGCCCATAACGGATAAGTTCTCTTTAAGAGTGCACTCCTTCATCATGAAAAATTGTGCCCTCCTTGAGCGCATGAGTACACCCTGAAGGCTCGAATGTTTTCCATTTGTCCCTTCGGCATGTGCTAGTGCACCCTCCGTGTCCTCTTGAGCACATGAACGCACCTTGAAGGAATGAAGGCATCAAGCTTCACTCCTTCATCTCTTCAGAGTGTGCCCTTGAGCGCACCTTGAAGGCCCGAATGAACCTCCTTTGTGCTTCGTCAGTGTGCCCTGTGCCATTGATGTTGCCTCCCTCTTTCTTAAGCACATGAGTGCACTTCAAAGTCCCAAATGACCATTGAACTCACTTCGTGGTTTGAAAGTGCATCCTCGTTGTTTCATGCAGATTTCTTGCCCATGCAAGTAGAAATGTGTCGTCATTAATAGGCTTACATTCTCAGTTACATTTGTTGGTTCTTTGAATATGATTTGCTAAGCTATTACTTGTAATAGGTAGAATATTTTATAAATCTAAACCTTGTTGCCATGATTGTGCTTCCACATATAGGTGTTCGAGCTGCAAGTATTGTTACTCTTTCATCATCTATTGGAACTATGCCTCCCGCTACATGTCAGGTGGCCTCCAAAGAAGCTTTAGAGGCAAGCACTGAAGGATAAATTGAAGTTACAAAGCCTACCATTCCCATCTATGCAAATACACATTGCTTCATATATAAATCTATTGAGGTCACATGGAATGACATCAAAGACACATTCATGCAGAAACAGTTTGCTGAAAACTTGGAAAATCTTGAAGTATACATCAATATCAAGCAGTCCAAGATGCATAGGATCGCATGCAGATTCCCAGTCATCCCTTGTGTAGAAGTGATTGAATGGATTCTCACACACATGAATGATTCTCATCTTGTGCTTCATAGTGAAAGTGTTGGTTAGCTGCCACCTATTATGGAGAAGAGATGTAGACTTACTATAAGATGCAAAGGCCCACAAAATATGTCAATAACGACTTTTACACTAGATGGGCCGATCTTGACACAAGTGACATCATTAAATCTTGGTGTCGAGAGCTTGCTAAGTTCCAACATCACTGATCCACAGTTTACCCGACCATGATTCTCAAGGATGTATATGAATAACTCATTGTGATGTGTTGTCAGTGGCATGGGTGGAAGAACGTTGAGATATTTGAGGAGAATTGGATATATATGCTCAATATGGTGGTTACCCATGGTAAAGTATTTAATTGGGCATGTATTGTCGGCAGCATGGGCAAAATAATGCTGAGATATTTGAGAATAAAGACTTCAGTAATAAATAGAATTACATAATATTTTATTAATAATTGAATGATGATTACATTTTTGTGAGAGGCCCTAGCTATATACCGCCTTAGGTGCCTCTTGGTGAACAGGCATGATCTTTAATCATGCCCTTTTGCCTAATAAACTACAGCTAACTAATTTTTACATAATATTACCTTCCTCTCGAAAGAATGCTTTTTCCTCAAAGCATACATAACAACGGATGTTGTTGACAAAATGCTTCAGTCTCCCAAGAAGTTTCTTCTTCTGGTAAGTCCTTCCACTTAATCAAGTATTCCTTGATTGTACGATGTCAAAGCTTTCTTTCTCTAGTAGATAAAATACCTTCTGGTTCTAGAATTACCCTTCCTTCATCATCCAAAGATGGAAGCATTGTTTGCGCTAATTGATGGTCACCTAATGCCTTTTTAAGGCAGGAGACATGGAAGACGTTGTGAACACGACTTTTCTCTGGAAGGCTTAAACCATATGCAACTTGGCTGATCTTTTTATTGATCTGATAAGGTCCATAGAACTTTGATTCCAATTTGTTTTTTCGCTTCTGTTTTAAGGACAATTGTTTGTATGGTTGAATCTTGACAAACACCCATTCTCCGACTTCAAATTCTCTTTCGGTTTTGTTTCGGTCTGCTTGTTTCTTCCTACGATGCCTCGCATTATTCAAGTTTTCTTTCAATATTTGGATAATTTTTTGGGTTTCTTCTAGTTGATTTTTAACAGCATGTAGGTTTGTCTAGACAATAGCTAGATCATTCCATTTTGGGGGCTCATATCCATACAAAGCTTGAAATGGCGTCATTTTTGCTGACATATGATAAGTAGAATTATACCACCACTAAGCGAGATTCAACCATTGAGCCCACTTATTTTGTTTTTTTGTAGCGTAGAAACGTACGTAGGCCTCCAAAAATTTATTGGCAACCTTTGTTTGTCCATCTGTTTGAGGTTGATAAGTACAACTCATGTTTAGGTAGGTTCCTATGTGGTTGAACAACTCCTTCCAGAAACTACCCTTGAATTTGGCATCTCTATCACTCACAATGACTTTCTGAAAACCATGTAATTTATATATATTTTTGCAAAATATTTCAGCGATTTGTTTAGCTGAGTATGATTTCTTTATTTCCATAAAGTGAGCATATCTGGTGAGTTTGTTGACCACTACGAAAATCTTGTCCTTGCCTTCAAATACGGGTAATCCCTCAATAAAGTCCATCGAAATTTCTCCCCATTTCTGATTCAGAATGTTTAAAGGGTGAAGTAATCCAAGTGTCATAATATTTTCACTTTTATTCCTTTGACATGTGTCACACTTTGCTACATATTTATGAATATCACGACTCATCGCTTTCCAAAAGAATGATTGACGTGCATTGCAGTAAGTCTTAAAGAATCCTACATGTCCGGCTGACGGTGAATCATGTGACTCCTTGAGTATCTTAAATTTAAACTTGGAATTTACATTTAGATAAATTATTCCCTTGTACCATCGAATATCATTCTTCCATTCAAATTTTGAGTTGTTGGGAAGGTTATTAGTTATCTCCGTAATTTCTGGATCCTTGGCATACTCACTTCGAATCTCGTTAAGCCATTCAGGAACAACAACCAAGATTGCAAGTAGTGTTGGTTCTTCCTCTTTCCTGGACAGGGCATCTGCTACTACATTGTCTTTTCCACTTTTATGTATTATTTCCATGTCAAAGTTGGCAATTTTTTCAATCCATTTTTGTTTTTCTTTGGAAAGTGTTTTTTGTTGAAGGAGGTGTTGGAGGCTGTTATGGTCTGTTTGAATGGAGAACTTACTTCCCAAGAGATATTGCCTCCACTTAGCTAGTGTGTGCATAATAGCAAGCATTTCTTTGTTGTATGTGGACTTGATGGATTCTCTTTTATTGAGTTTCCTACTTTCAAAAGCTATTGCATGCCCTTCTTGCATTAACAATGCACCTATGCCGAATCCAAAAGCATCACACTTGATGATAAGTGGTTTATAAAAATGTGGAGTTTCCAATATTGGGGCATTCGACATAAATTCCTTTAGTTCTTCAAAACATCTTCCTACTTCCTCATCCCATAGAAATGAATTCTTCTTTAAAAGGTTTGTCAGAGGTGTAGTTATATGCGCATAGCTTTTAATAAACCTTCGATAATACCCAGTCAAACCTAAGAACCCTCTTAGCTTGGATACATTAACTGGTTAGGTCCATTCCTTTATAGCTTTGATTTTATTAGGGTCCACTTTTACGCCTTCATGGGATATAATGTGTCCAAGGTATTCTACTTCTTCTTTTCCGAAGGTCCATTTGGATTTTTTTGCGTAAAACTGATGCTCTTTTAGTAGTGTAAGAAGTTTATCTAGATGTTGTAAGTGTTCCTTCCAAGTTCTACTGTAAATTAAAATATCGTCAAAGAATACTAATACAAATTTCCTAAGATGGGGACGAAATAATTCGTTCATACTTGCTTGAAACGTTGTTGGTGCATTGGTTAATCCAAGCGACATTACTTTAAATTCATAGTGACCTTCGTGTGTTTGGAATGTCGTTTTTGGTATGTCTTCCAACCTGATTCTTATTTGATAATAGCATGACCTTAAGTCCAATTTTGAGCAGTATTTTGCGCCATGTAGCTCATCCAGCATTTCGTCAATAAAGGGAATTGGGAACTTGTTTTTAATTGTTATTTTGTTTAATCCTCTATAATCAAAATGCATATCCTGAATGAACCATCCTTCTTCCTTACCAATACCAATAGAGCAGCATATGGACTTTTACTTTTCGAGATGATCCCACACTTTAAAAGGTCTTGGATTAATCTCTCAATTTCCGTCTTTTGGTGATGTGGATATTGGTACAGCTTGATGTTAACGGGGTCTGACCTTGCTTTGACTTCTATTGTTTGCTCAATTTCCCTGTTAGGAAGCATTTTCATAGGCAAATCTTGAAATTCTTTTTCATGCTTCTGAATTAGATCTTGTATCTCTAGTGACTCTTCACTGATCATATTTGCAGATAACATTTCTAATTGGTGACATTGTACTACATAAGCGAGTGCTCCATTTCAAATCATCTTCATCATCTGAGATGATGATACAATTTGATTCTCTGGTGCTTGGAATCTGTGTAATTTGTACCTCTAACCTGCCCATTTAAATCTTATGAATTGTACTTGATGGTTGGCAGCATAAGTGCCTAGAGTTCGTAGCCATTGGATACCTAAGACCACATCTACTCCACCTAATGGTATAGTGAAGAATGGAGATTCTAAATTAAAGTCTTGAATCTACAATTTGACCTTATGGCATTTCCCTACCTTTTCAATCTTCTTACCATTAGCTACCATCACCTTCATGTTTGGTAAGGGAAATGAAAAAATATTGAGTCTCTTTGCCAATGTTGCATCTAAAAAATTGTGTGTGCTACCAGAGTCGATAAGAACCACTACATTGTTCTTCTTTATATGTCCTTTCAATTTTAAAGTCTAAGGTTTTGATATACTTGTCATAGTTGATAGTGACACTTGCGGAATACTTTCGTCATCTAATTCTGGTGAGAATTATGGGGCATCTTCTATTTCTTCTATGTCAGAATCCTAATTGTTTGAATCATTAGTTTCTTCACAATTATATAGGTTCTTTGATTCTTTTCCTTTAGCACACCTATGTTTGGGGTCTCACTTCTCACCACAGCATTTGCATTTGCCTTCTTTTATCCTTTGTATTTCCACATTAGATTTTTCACCTTCACAACAATGTGGTGGAAAATATCTTGTATTATTTGAATCCACAGACTGGGGCATTCTTCGTCTTGAATATACTTTTTCCGGTTTTGACCACAGTATTTGTTCAAATTTCTTTTCAGAAGTTTTTGCTTTTCACCTTGCTACTTCTATTGATATAACATCATGAAGGTCAAGTTCTACTTGTAAATGAGTTTTAAGTTTGGAGATGTATGATTGCACTAGACGAGACTCTGATAACCCAGGTACTCGTGTTACTAATGTCTCCCATTCTTGAGTGTACTCATCCACACTTCCTTTTTGTCATAATTTGATGAGTGTTGAAAAAAACTCTTCTTCCCTTACACCTTGGAATCTTTTAAAAAATGCATGTCTAAATTTCCTCCAACTGATGGCGATTGTCGTCTTCTTCCACTACCTATACCAATTATATGCTTCTCCTTCCATTTTCATGGATGTGTGCCTAAGCTTCTCGTCATCATCGTTGATGTCATAAATCTCGAAGTATTCTTCTGCGTTATTCATCCATGCAACACTGTATTTTTCATTTCCATCGAATTTAGGCATCTTGACTTTTTCCCTTCGCCGATATGTCGCTAATGGTTGAGAAAAAAAAGGGTGTTGATTGGTAAATGTATCCCAGAGTTTCTATTTGAAAAAGTCGCGTTACTATTTCCTCGATGGGACGTCGCTAATTTTCTTGGAGATTCAGCTTTTTCTTGAGAATCTGTTGATTTTGTTGAGTCCGATGAATTGTGCTCTTGATTTACTCCATCGCCTTGGAGTAGTTGTTCGGGTGTAATATTCTGCTTTCCA
Organism: Pinus taeda; assembly: GCA_000404065.3. NCBI lineage: Eukaryota > Viridiplantae > Streptophyta > Pinopsida > Pinales > Pinaceae > Pinus > Pinus taeda. The sequence goes on from APFE030510962.1 coordinate 105,971, forward strand.
CACAAGTGGTTCAGCAATGTTAAGATATGGTTATGATTCATTTTGGATTGGATCTGGTTCTGCCCTAGCTGTAGTTCTATTTGATTTATCGTATCCTAAAGCCTCTTGATATCGTCAGAATGCCCTATAAACTTATTCTCAAAATCAACCAATTTTTTATTGAAATCATCGAAGTGGCTAGTAATCCTATTCTCCAATTCAATCAATCTTTTATTGAAATCAGCCATTGACATTGACATCGAACGAGTTTGTGGGGGTGTATATTTGTCTGCCAAGCTTAAAATATATATAGTATAATAATAATTAATTTTTATTATTTTAATATATGACATATAATATATAGTATTTATATAATATAGTTATATATATTATAACTATATATGACGATTAAAATCAATATCAAATTTAAAATTTATGTTATTAATCGAATGAAATGGAATTTGGTGGATAGACACGATCGAAGAGCCAACGACCACGTTGGTTGGAGGGAAAACGTGGGCAGATAAACGATGGCTTGGAACAGCAACGGAAACAATAGTAGATCGAAAACAGCAGCAGAGAGAAGCAACAGTCGGCTTTGGAATGGGGTACGGACGGCGGCAGCGATAGCCAGAACAAAAATCGGGATTGGTGTAGACAACGGGGAATAAGAAGGAACGTGGAAGGTGCGGGGCTGAAGCACAGTTTACAGTGGCGGCAGGCAACGAGAGGTGGAAGAACAGATATGGTGTAGAGACAGCGGAACCGAGACGATGATCGTGAGACAACAGAACAAGAGGGGTCGAAGGATTGGGAACGCGGGCCGCAGGTGGGTGGAACGTGGTGTTTGGAAAGTGGGGAAGCACGGTAGGGACTCAAGGACTCGGACAGCAGTTAGCACGTGCAATGAAGGATCACAATGAAGCTCTGATACCAGATGAAGTATAAAGACTTCAGTAATAAACAGAATTACATAATATTTTATTAATAATTAAATGATGATTACATTTTTGTGAGAGGCCCTAGCTATATACCGCCTTAGGTGCCTCTTGGTGAATGGGCATGATCTTTAATCATGCCCTTTTGCCTAATAAACTACAACTAACTGATTTTTACATAACACCACCTATTATGGACAAGAGATGTAGAATTACTATAAGATGCAAAGGCCCACAAAATATGCCAATAACAACTTTTACACCATATGGACCAATCTTGACACAAGTGAAATCATTAAATCTTGGTGTCGAGAGCTTGCTAAGTTCCAACATCGCCGATCCGCAGTTTACCCGACCATGATTCTCAGGGATGTATATGAATACTTCATTGTGATGTGTTTTCAATGGAATGGGCAGAAGAACGTTGAGATATTTGAGGAGAATTGGATATATATGCTCACTATGGTGGTTACCGGTGGTAAAGTCTTCAATTGGGCATGTGTTGTTGGTGGCATGGGCAGAACAATGCTAAGATATTTGAGGAGAATTGAATATATATGCTCAATATGGCGGTTACCCATGGAGTAGTTTTCAATTGGGTAGATATATTGTCATTTGAATTGCAGCGTCATGTGGGGCACACAAAAGCATCTTTGAGGACAAACCAGGCATCAAAATTCTATAGGTCTACATTTCTTGTTGATTTTCAATGTACCTTGGACAAGTGGTTTCCCATGGGTTAGTCTCTACCTTGGGAAAAGTGTCCAAAATAATTATTTTCCTAGGTGTAATTTTATAAAGTTAAAGTGACTTTATAAGTGGTAAAGTCAATGTTAAATTATAAAGTGAAAAGTGACTTTAGACATAAAGTACAACGTGGGTACTTTATTTAATGGGTGAGTTAAAAAATAGAAAGTGAGAATTAAATGCTCATTTATTCTTATTCCTTGCTCAAAAATGAATTTGAGCCATTAGATCTTAGGGTTGCCCAAAGGTCATTTAGGGAAACAAAAGGGGGGAAATAAAAGAGAGACTGCATTCATTTTTCATGAACAGATTGGAGAAAGGAGGTTGAGAGCTAGAGAAAAATTCTGAAGGAGAAATTTGTTGCAGCAAGCTGAAGGAGTGATTTTTGGGCAAAGCTGGGCATGGAAATCAAGGCATAGAAGACAACAAAAGGTACAATACAAACAACATTGAATGTTGTGAGATCCACGCCGTTGAGAGAAGTTTTTTTTTTTTTTTTTTTTTTTTTAAAAAAAAAATTGTACACTATCTGTATAGTACATATTTTTCAGCTTCAGGTGGGCATGGAAATCGAGGCAAAGTGGGCATGGTTTTCAAGGATTTTTGGGCTGAAGAGATAAGTTGTATTTTGTTGTTTGTTTTGTTTGAAAATTAATTTTTCCTAAACTTGAAAGACAAATAAATTTGAAGAGCTCTCTAATAGGTTTTCCCTGAAGAAGATTGAACGGGTTTTGCCTGGGTCTAAGTTGACCAAAAATCTGTGTGTATTTTTATGTGTGTTGCTAGTTTCGTTATGTCCATATTTATTTTCAGCATGTGTTGACAGTCCCATGTGTTTTAATCTGAAAATTTCATTTCCAAAATTGTATATGTTGAATGTATGTTTATGGGAAAGGGCATTGAACTGAATGAGAGTGATAAGGTGATAAAACCGGGTTGGGATTGCAGGAAGCCTTTTTTTAGTCATCAAATTTCAACATGGTATCGGAGGTACAGGCTGAAAATTTCATTTTGAACAACAGATAGTAGTTTGGGAAAACAAACAGCGGTTTAAACAACAAACTGAGTTTTTGGACAACAAATTGATATTTTGGGATAACAAGGTGAAATTTCACACAGACTGAACTTTTGGGACATCAAGGTGTGTTGGAAAGTTCATTTCTCCATTTTCTTGGTTTTGTAAATTTTGGACAGCAGTCATGACCATGTTCTTAAGGATAGAGGATAGACTGGATGGGATATCCAACTATGTCGTTTGGAAGCATAGAATTCAGACAGTGTTTGAGGAGGCAACAATTTAGGACATAGTGCGGTAAGTGGTTGTACCTCTTACTACTCCAGATGAACTTGTTGAATTCACAAAAAATAATGCAAAGGAAAAAAGGATTTTGATGGACAGTCTGAAGGATCATGTGGTTCCTCAGGTGAGAGGAAACACATATGTATATCAGATGTGGGCAACTCTAACCACTTTCTATCAAAGTACCAATAAGAGCATGAAGATGGTACTCAAAGAACAATTGAACATTAGGATGACAAAGGTTGAAATTGTAGTTCATTATCTTGGTAGGGTCAAATAGGTACATGATGATTTGACTGCTATTGGTGAGGTAGTTGCCCCCATAGAGTTAGTCAAGATAGTTGTAGTGGGACTTCCTAAGTCTTCGGAGATCTTTGGAGATGTTGTTGCCTCTAAGGAGAATCTTCCCAATTGGATTAGAGTTTGGGATGATTGTGTGAAACATGCGATATGGAAGACTAATAGTGGTGGGGTCAAAATAGCAGATGAGGAGGATGTAGCCTTGATAGTGACAGCGGGTAACCCTGCCAAACCCAGAATTACAATTTTCCGATGCTCATAGAATCCATCTCAGCAAAGTCACACTCAATATAGGCCCTTTAAACTTAATCGAGATTGACATTCACAATCGCCACCAGTGCATATGGGATCATTAACCTTCAAGGTTTATTCAACATACAATTTATCTATTCAAAAGTCGACCTTTTAAAAATCAAGACCATATAAGCTGAAACCCATACCTGGCCTTTTCTTACTTCGATGCTTCTAATTGAATAATCAATTACAATGTAATTGGTCTCAATTTCAACAGAACGGTTTCAATTATTGTGGCACCTCTACGGTTTCATTCGATTCTAAGAATCGAACAGACTTAAGACAAGCTCTGCGCCTAATTCCAATACCATTCAGTCCTCAGACAGAGTCCAGCTTATTCTTCATATGCTTCTGCATTGAGGCTTTGATACAATCGTTGTCGATGGTTACAAATCGACATCATTCTCATGTAGGGTCCGCTGGCAAACATCACTGCATAGTTTCCACAGAATCTGCAACTCCACTACACTCCACTTTCCACTCTACCACTATGTAATATCGATCAGCATTCACAAATTATTAAGATTAAATACCACTTAACCACCGCTGATTCCACCATTCCGATCTGATACAATCTCTATACTCCGATGCGATTGCAATGAGCGATCGGAGATAGCTATAAAAACCTCATTACTGGGCAATTTCACATACTATCATTTATACACACGGAAGCTTTTTTTTAAATTCCTTATTATGGGTATAAAACCAATCACCTTCTGTATATGGGAGTTTCCTCATTCATGGCAAATTCATAACTTTTGAAACTTTCCATCAACTCCAATACCTCTAACATTCAAATGCTCACATATATTAAACCAATAAACATCATTCATCATTTCCATTTAACATCAACATTCAAATATTTCTGGATTCAAAGAATGTGCCCACACTTCCTAAGATTGAAATTATATATTCCAATGTAAATCGACCTTTACAACAAATCATTTCAATAACATTGACCCACATAGATTTACAAGTCTTTATGACCACGTTTCAACACAATTGAGCTTACCGCCATAAACGCCCTTCAATTTCAATTGCGTCTTCACAATGCTTCCACCCCTTCCACTGGATTTGTCTCAATTTTGATCCAAAAGTCGTTCCGACATCTCCATTCTCTTCCATCGAATCTCATTTTGATTATTTGAACCTCTTCATTATTGCTTTCTGGCTCTGCACAGAAACAGAGTTCTGCAAATTTACCACAGAATCGCAATAAATTCGATTCAATATTTGAACATTCGTTCCAATCGATTGCTCCAATGTTATTCAACAATCTCAACGCTCCAAACTCTGACATCCACTGAAATATCAATCAGTGGTCTTGAATCTCTATTGGTATTCACTACAAGTCTCAACCGCTTCTTTAACTCCGATGCGATGCCATCGGCAATCTCACTTATCAGATTTTAAATGTCGTTGCTTCAACAATCGACCACACCCCTCACCATTCCAATGTGATGCGATTTGGAAATCAGAATCACTGTTTTACAGTAGTTCAATGAACGCCTTTCCTGTAGCAGCGCAATCTCCTTTGGATCAATATCACATCAGATCAATCCATAGATTCCGCATCCGGATCCGTTATAATATGGCGCGATATGATTACCTTCCCTCTCTTTGATGCGATCAGTCGGCAGACTTGACAACTTCCCAAACCAATTATAATAGCGATGAATGTTATTCAAAGCAGTTTCAATTAACATCTACGGTATCGATATTGATAATATCGATTCCTTCACCCATGTGATGCGTCACACCACAAAGATTATTAAAACCAAACATATTCATACAAAAATCGAATTCACGTATGACTCAAAAGTCAAATTATACATAGATAAATTATATATATATATATATATATATAAATTTATATATATATAATAACACCAATTACAAAGAACCTCTTGTTCATGGCCAGATATTCAAATCGATGGCCCTTTACGAATGCCCAAAGGTTTACAAAATTTGGATGTCCAAGCCTCACCTCTCCTCCATGTTCTATTTACCTACTCTAATCAATTTATACAAATTTAAATGAACCAATTTTGGTTCTCATCTCTTTAGTCACTCAATAATCCCCTAAATATCTCAACAAATCCTAAAATCACTCTTGAATCTCTAAGGATCCTTCTCTCACCCAAAATTAACGAAACTAATTTCTAAATTAAAATATCTCATCCTTTTACATCCTCAACTAACCAAATTCTCTCATATTTGAGAATTATTTACAAAATCCTCACTTTTAGAATTTATCTCCTATTTTTTTTTAAATATTAAATTAATTAATATAACAATTAAAATGTCACACCCCCCTTTATTACATAAATAAAAAATGAAAGTTGGCCTTGATGCTCCTGCATCAGACTCCCAAGTTTGAAATTAATCATGATCGCCTGATCATGTGTTCAGATCTCTGTTTGCCTGGATCCCATATCTTGTGCTGCAACTTTCCATTTGTCGTTGCTTCTGTCTGTTGTTCTTCTCCAGGTCTCCACACTTTATGTTGTCTTGCTCCACTTGTTGCACTTTCACAATCTGTCTCTGTCTTTATTTTGTTGTTGCTTTTGCTACTTCTCTTCCTTGTTGATGTCTTCCTCTGAGACACTTTCAACATGATTCTTTTGATTAATTCAATTTCCTTGTCCAATAAATCTTCAAGCTGTTGATTTCTTGCTGCCTGCTGAGCTAAGACGGCTTGCTCAACTCTTACTCGTTCAATTTTTACCACCACTTGCTGACTTCTTGCTTCTATACTTGCTCCTGTTCTTACTACCATCCAATCATCCATGCCCTCTTGTTTTCTGAAGCAAAAAACTTCTTCTTTGTCTTCTCCTATCAGCAACTTACTGGACCGATACATTGTGTACTCCTTTTTACTATCTTCATCACTCTACATCGGCAATTCCCAATTTTGCAACTGAGATTCTTCCTGCACTGAATCTTGATTATTCAGCATCATCTCCAGCAACATAACGTGCTTATCCCATGGATTAGAAATTTCCACAGAATTTTCGTCTTTCTCCTTCATTTGACTGCTCAACTGAGTCAAATGTCCTTCAACACCTGCAATAATACCTGCATTCACAAAACACTTGTTAAAAAAAAAATCATAAGGCATCAGTGCCTTACTTCCCTCTGCCAGCACCTCAGTATGCTGTTCTAAATTTTCCATCTCAATCAGCACATCAGTATGTTGATTCTCTCTGCCCAAAGAATCCTCTAAAGAATTCTCAACACTGTCAATCAGTCCTTCCTTCACACCATTTGTCTCCATGATGTCTTTCTCCTCTTGTTCACTGTACTGAACTCTTTCTTCTGTTGCAATCTCTTTATCATACTTTGAATTCTCCAACAAGTATTCCAACAATGCAATTTCTCTGTAGCATTGCTGAAGCATGCCATCATCACTTATAGTCCCTGCATTCACACACAAACTTTCAGTTTGAAAATCACAAAGTTCAACAGTCTCAACTGTTGCTTCACTTATCAGTGCTTCAGACTAATCCACTTCTTCTGCATCCACAAGAACTTCCTCTTGTGCTGTAACAGCTTCACAAGATTGCGCATCCTCCTCAATAAAACCTGTAATCACATCACAATTGTCAGCTATAAAAACACAAGAGTTCACATTATCCAGCTGATATGGATCTGCCCAATAGTTCAAGAAATCATCAATGATCTCCTCCTCTGTTTCACCAATGGAAACCTCTACTTTCAACTCAGATGCTCTAAGTTCTTCACGTCTCAACTGTATATCCATTATCTGCTCAAGCTTCTTCAGCTCTTCTGTTAACTGCATGTTTATCTGTTGATCTCTTTTCTGCTACAGCCTCTGCCACTTTACTCTCTTCCTCATATTCCAACCATGTCTCTGGTCTCTCATATTTTCCCGTAACAACTCCATCAATAACTCGAGATGAACCGCGATCTCGGCTTTCTCTTTCTCATACTCTTCATTAGTCAACTGTTGTCTTATGCCATTTGCCTTGGCATATTCTTCCTCCCTATTCCTACTGTGGCCTTTTTCTGAACCTCTACTCTCTCCTTTATGACTTTCAATAGTCATCTTCTTTGCCATGAGTTTCTCACCCATGAGTTGCACCAAGCCTCTGCAACAGTAAACTCTTCTGCTACCACTTACCTCACCAATCCTTTCCTTCCGATTTGGTCTTTTGGTAATCACCAGTCCTCTGCTGGAACCCTTTGAGCATTTCACCAATGCTCCTTCAGGATTCTCTCATCTGCAACTTTATTCAACCTCTGTTGAATATTCAGGTTCTGCCACTTTCACCTAGAATCCTTTTCTGGATCACTGCACTCCAGCTATGATCTGCTTCTTCCTGCTGAGATTTCTTCACTGTGCCTGTAAATCAAATTTTGCAAATAGTCTTCAAACCAGAGTTAAATATCAACTATAACTCACCTTCAAGATCCTATTGATCTCGCTTCATCTTCCACCTGCATGGCATCTCTGTGCTGCAACATTCATCAGTCTCAAAATCTGATCTTAACACATGCCATTAATTAATAAAAAAAAATTCATCCTTCAAACAGAGTTATTCCGGCTCTGATACCAAAAATTGACAGCGGGTAACCCTGCCAAACCCAGAATCACAATTTTCCGATGCGCATAGAATACATCTTAGTATTTTTCCAAAACAAAATCTCAATACCCAGCAAAGTCACACTCAATATATGCCCTTTAAACTTAATCGAGATTGACATTCACAATCGCCACCAGTGCATATGGGACTACTAACCTTCAAGGTTTATTCAACATACAATTTCTCTATTCAAAAGTCAACCTTTTAAAAATAAAGACCATATAAGCTGAAACCCATACCTAGCCTTTTCTTACTTCGATGCTTCTGATTGAATAATCAAATACAATGTAATTGGTCTCAATTTCAACAGAACGGTTTCAATTATTGTGGCACCTCTACGGTTTCATTCAATTCTAAGAATCGAACAGACTTAAGACAAGCTCTGCGCCTAATTCCAATACCATTCAGTCCTCAGACAGAGTCCAGCTTATTCTTCATATGCTTCCGCATTGAGGCTTTGATACAATCGTTGTCGATGGTTACAAATCGACATCATTCTCATGTAGGGTCCGCTGGCAAACATCACTACATAGTTTCCACAGAATTTTCAACTCCACTACACTCCACTTTCCACTCTACCAGTATGTAATATCGATCAGCGTTCACAAATTATTAGGATTAAATACCGCTTAACCACCATCGATTCCACCATTCCGATCTGATACAATCTCTATACTTCGATGCGATTGCAATCAGCGATCGGAGATAGCTGTAAAACCTCATTACCGGGCAATTTCACATACTATCATTTATACACAAGGAAGCTTCTTTTTAAATTCTTTATTATGGATATAAAACCAATCACCTTCTGTATATGGGAGTTTCCTCATTCATGACAAATTCATAACTTTTGAAACTTTCCATCAACTCCAATACCTCTAACATTTGAATGCTCACATATATTAAACCCAATAAACATCATTCATCATTTCCATTTAACATCAACATTCAAATATTTCTGGATTCAAAGAATGTGCCCACACTTCCTGAGATTGAAATTATATATTCCAATGTAAATCGACCTTTACAATGAATCATTTCAATAACATTGACCCACACAGATTTACAAGTCTTTATGACCACGTTTCAACACAATTGAGCTTACCGCCATAAACGCCCTTCAATTTCAATTGCGTCTTCACAATGCTTCCACCCCTTCCACTGGATTTGTCTCAATTCTGATCCAAAAGGCGTTCTGACAACTCCATTCTCTTCCATCGAATCTCATTTTGATTATCTGAACCTCTTCATTATTGTTTTCTGGCTCTGCACAGAAACAGAGTTCTGCAAATTTACCACAGAATCGAAATAAATTCGATTCAAGATTTGAACATCCGTTCCAATCGATTGCTCCAATGCTATTCAACAATCTCAGCGCTCCAAACTCTGACATCCACTGATATATCAATCAGCGGTCTTGAATCTCTATTGGTATTCACTACAAGTCTCGACCGCTTCTTTAATTGCGATGCGATGCCATCGGCAATCTCACTTATCAGATTTTAAATGTCGCTGCTTCAACAGTCGACCACACCCCTCACCGTTCCGATGTGATGCGATTTGGAAATCGGAATCACTGTTTTACAGTAGTTCAATCAACGCCTTTCCTGTAGCAGCGCGATCTCCTTCGGAACAATATCACATCAGATCAATCCATAAATTCCGCATCCGGATCCGTTATAATATGGCGCAATATGATTACCTTCCCTCTCTTTGATGCGATCAGTCGGCAGACTTGACAACTTCCCAAACCAATTATAATAGCATTGAATGTTATTCAAAGCAGTTTCAATTAACATCTACGGTATCGATATTGATAATATCGATTCCTTCACCCATGTGCTGCGTCACACCACAAAGATTATTAAAACCGAACATATTCATACAAAAATCGAATTCACGTATGACTCAAAAGTCAAATTCTACATAGAGATATATATATAAAAACAATAATTACAAAGAACCTCTTGTTCATGGCAAGATATTCAAATCGATGGCCCTTTACGAATGCCCAAAGGCTTACAAACTTTGGTTGTCCAAGCCTCACCTCTCCTCCCTGTTCTATTTACCTACTCTGATCAATTTATACAAATTTAATTGAACCAATTTTGGTTCTCATCTATTTAATCACTCAATAATCCCCTAAATATCTCAACAAATCCTAAAATCACTCTTGAATCTCTAAGGATCCTTCTCTCACCCAAAATTAACGAAACTAATTTCTAAATTAAAATATCTCATCCTTTTACATCCTCAACTAACCAAATTCTCTCATATTTGAGAATTATTTACAAAATCCTCACTTTTAGAATTTATCTCCTATTTTATTTAAAAATAACAAATTAATTAATATAACAATTAAAATGTCACACCCCCCTTTATTACATAAATAAAAAATGAAAGTTGGCCTTGATGCTCCTGCATCAGATAGCCAGGGGGAAGGCCAAGAAAGGGGCCTCATCAGATGGGACTAAGGGAAAGGAGAATAAGAAGAAAGATACGAATATGTCCAAATTAAAATGTTCGGCATGTCAGAAGATGGGACACTATGCTACTATGTCTCCTGAGAGGAATAACAAGGAGAAGAAGCGTACTGCAACTTCAGTAGAGGTGGAGCAGTTTGCTTCACAGTTTGACCAGAACTTTGCATTTATTACTTCCACATTTAGTAGGAGTACATCATCCAATGTGTGGTACATAGACAATGGGGCTTCCTGCCATATGACAGGTGCACATGAGTTCTTTTCATAGTTTGCAGAGAGGGCACTTGATATTGAGATTGTACTAGGAGATGACCGCACTATGAGAGCTATTGGTGTGGGGACTGTGACCTTTGAGAGGGAGTCTTTGCCTCCTTTGAAGGTCATGGATGTTTTGTATGTTATGAGGATGAAGAAGAACTTGATTGCAGTGCCTGCTATGGAGGAGAAGGGGTTTGGCATCACTTTCTCAGGAGGGCAGGTATTGATGCATCCCAAGGGAGCTTCCGTCACTTTGGCCAAAGTGATTGGAGTTTGCTCTGGTAAAATATATAGGTTTAGTTTTCAGTCAACAAGAGCATCGATGAGTATCACATCTAGTAGCACTCACACTAGTAACATCAACAGTAGAGACTTGTGCGAGTTATGGCACTAGAGGATGGTGCATATGCATCATGGAGCTTTGAGAGTACTAAGGGAGGTCACTAGTGGAGTTCCTGATTTTAGTGTCAAGGATTATGAGGTCTGCAAAGGGTGTGCTTTGGCCAAGTACACCAAGTTCCGATTCCCAGCGAGCGACAGTAGATCTACAGGTATACTAGAGTTGATTCATACTAATGTTAGTGGTTGTATGTCTCATGTGTCTTTGGGTGGTTATGAGTATTATGTTATATTCATTGATGACTGCTCTATGAGGACTTGGATATATTTCTTGAAGACTAAGGGTGAGGTCTTCAATCGCTTTAAATATTTCACACTTCTTGTGGAAAAGCAAACAGGTAGGAAGATTTGGGTCTTGAGGTCGGACAATGGTGGTGCATACATCGATGGTGGGTTTTCTGTCTTTTGTGCACAGGAGGGCATTAGGAGAGAGTTCACAGTTCCTTACAACCCTTAGTAGAATGGGGTGTCTAAAAGGAAGAACAGAGCTATTATTGGGGTTGTTAGAGCGATGATTTGTCATCAGGGTTTTCCTTTGTTTTTGTGGGTTGAGGCTTGCAATACTGTTGTTTATCTTCAGAACAGGAGTCTTCACAGAGTATCGAGGAATATGACTCAGGAGGAGGCTTGCACTAGAGAGAAGCCTCATGTGGGACATCTTTGTATCTTTAGATGTCTCACATATTCTTATATCCCCAAGGAGCAAAGGACGAAGCTAGAACCCACGACAGAGAAGGGTATATTTATGGGTTACAATGAGACTTCGAAGGCCTATTAGAGCTTCATTCCTTCTAAACGGAGAGTGTTGATTAGGATGGATGTAAATTTCAAGGAGGAGAGGGACTATTGGAGTTCACGGGAGTATGATGAGACTCGAGAGAGAGAGTCACATAGTTCTCCTCAGTAAGGAGGTCAGGGACAGGGAGCAAGACCACATGGTTCTGGATCGACTGGTACAAGAGGTACTTCAGTGTCAGTGATATCTAAGGCACTAGTGGCGATTTCACTGAACACTTCTTTAGGGAGTCCACTGGTACATATTTCACATGGCACTTCAGTTGACACAGGCACAGGTGCCAATACAGGTTGTTCGAGGACAATTGTTGGTATAGGCACACCTGGGTCAGTTGGCAGACCTTCAAGTTCACCAGACTGGGGGGCAGAGGATGAGGTTCCCTATGGGGAAGCTTCTTCAGGGAAGAGGAGGCCCAAGTGGCTTAAAGGCACCTTGAAGGAAGCAGAGTCTGCTGGTCCTCCGAAGAGGGTGAACAGGGATAGTGTGCCACTTGAGCAGTTTTGCAGTTATGTAGCCAAGGGTGCCAACCCATAGATGATGGACCAGGTTCTCCGAAAGAGCCTCCCCTCTCACGTGTGGTCGTCTACTATTTGGTGAAATTGTAATGACCTCTCCACCTGAAGACAAAGTCATGGATGTGTGCAATTTCACGTTTGATCGGCTCAAGAAGAGGATTGTGCAGCAAAGGCGTAAATACTTCCCAAATGATCCTTAGAACCTAGTCTCAAAATATATAGAAAAGGTGATATCTTCCAATACTAAAAGGAATCCTAGGGAAATCATGGTGACAAATGTTGCTTTTGCTACAACAACATAAGACAACTCAGAATATTTGTTGAACGAGAATGCAAGATTTAGAAATGAGTTGGCTGTAGTAAAGTTGTTACACAGTATTTTGCCACCCTGTTACCCCTTCTCCCGTACATTGGAGGACCTATTCTGGGACCTGTGAGAAGTGACATAACTTGAAAACACCTACATTGTATCCCTTAAAGTATGTACTCCATATGCCCTGAAGACACCTTCTGCAAAATACCCAAAAATATAGCCCTTTCTCCATTGGCGCTGTTCCACAGTGTACCACTCGCGCCAATGGGAGAAATCCTCCAAAGAGGGCGTGCCAGCTGGCGCTTTGTCTCAGAGTCGCACTAGTGCCAATCCAGTTGGGTAAAGTTTTTAACAAAGAAACTTCTGAAGGTTCCTTCCACCCTATCCATGAACTAATTCCAGTTTGAGTTGGTTCAGTTGGGCTTTGTATCTCCGAAGGAGGGAAGTAGTTCTTCACCTCTCATGGAAGCTTCCCAATGATAAGGACAATCCCATGAATCAAGTGGATGGTCTTATCTACTCCTCCTACCTCTATATAAGCTTGTTCTTTCCCCTTTGACAAGCTAGTTAGTAATTCTACTTTTCAAGCCCCCAAATCTAAGTCCCAAAGTCTGAGAATTGCTAAGCTCATCTTGCAAAAGGCGTTGTTCATCCCTATGAGGCTAAATCTTTAAGGAGGAGATCCATGTCCAAGTAATCAAGGAGAGAGAGGCTTGTTCCCCATCTTACAAGCTTTGCAAGGCATGTGTTGCTGATTCACCCAGCCAAAGGAGGATTTGACTTCAGAACTTGGTTGTATTCTCTTTTGTTTATCAATAATAATAGACGACTATCATTATGGTTCCACTCATGTGTCTTTATTATGATGTTTGAGTTGTATCCTTTCTGACTGATACATAGTTGCATTTCTTGGATTTTATGCTTGTATTTGTCTTGTTCTTTGCATGTGCAGGTTTCTATTCACGAGGATCATAAGGACTGTGACCAGCTGAAGGGAAAGAACGGAAGCGACGACCCTTCTTTCTTTCCAAGGGGGTCGCCTCTATCCGCAGAGGGGATTTACCTACACAGCAAAAGCAACAAGTGAAACACCTTGTTGTGGAAAATCAACGGTTATCTTCCCACAACTTTAACATAGCAGAATGGCAGTCAATGTAGGAACCCGATTCCAATTATTAGAGCCTCAATCTATTATACACTAACAGATCTATTTTTCTGTTAATTTAAAAGTAATAAAAGGAGCTTGCTGACCTTCTCACAAAGATTTAAACATTTAACATCTTATCATTTTATCATCAGCAACATAAATTAAGGTGAGCATTCCATTTATATCAACTTAACAAGAGTAGTCCATGGAAAAATACCTATTCTGGTGGTTGTTGATGATACCTTTGTCTTATAGCTCCAGCTGAATGCTCCTTCTCACCGACCCAACTAGATTTACCTCCCAGCCAACTAGGAAACAAATTCCTAGCCCAGGAAACCTCCACAGGTTCCCTAGCCCTCTGTGCCCAAGTCCAACCAGATATAGTGTGTCCTCAAGAAGAATGTGCAAAACCAGATAACAATACTTTCCTCCTCTCAAACCCAAGAAACCTCCATAGGTTTCCAAGGTCTCTCCAAAATCATAACAAGTCCAAACAATCACAACCAACCCCCACAATCATAAGCAAAACCTCCCAAAAACTCCCCCTTTTCTCCCTTCCCCCTTCCCTTTTTATACCCTCCTTCCCTTCTCCATCTCAACCACCTCTCATTAATGTCATTCACTTCACACCCATCCCTATAGTTGACTTCTCTTCTCCCAAGTAAGCTAGGAGTACATTTGGAAATGTGATATGTAATTACATGGAGAGGACCATGTCTACTCCTTAGTAAATGTGAGGGCACATTGGGTAATGTTAAATGAATATATATATTGATAATGAGTTGGAGATGACTATGTCTTCTCCCAAGAAAATGTGAGGGTACATTGGGGAATGTGAAATGAATATATATATTGATAATGAGTTGGAGAGGACTATGTCTTCTCCCTAATAAATGTGAGGTACATGGGGGAATGTGAAATGTAATTACATGGAGAGGACCATGTCTTCTCTTTAATAAATGTGAGGGTACATTGGGTAATGTGAAATGAATACATACATTTGAAATAATGGAAGGAGACCAAATTCT
>APFE030510965.1:7009-41418 GCA_000404065.3 Pinus taeda
AAACAAAGGCGTGTACAGTTTCCACACCATGGTATTTTAAATATCAAGGGTCCTTACCATGGTATTTCCCCGTGGTATTGAGCCCAAAAATGGATGTTTTGATCCTGTCTAAGAAAACTATCATCTGGAGTATGGTTTTTAACTGTGGTATTGGATAAGGGCTAAGCTATATAAGTAGATGAATATCAAAGTGACAGTCTGTGCAAGTGATGAATGATTCATGAATAATTAGATCTAAAGAAAATATACATGTAATGGGTTGTTAATGTTCTGCTTGATCTAAAACTAAGTATGCACCTAGGAATTTGATGGATCATATCCAATAGATCTGAGATGACAATCTTGATTATGAGGTGATTTGATCTATGTTGATAGTGTCTTAACACATGATTTTTTTTATGTATGTTGAGATTTGGGTATGTCTGAATTTTTGTGTTGCAACGAAGGTTTGATTCTAAAATTCCAGATTTGTACGCGAGTTTTATAGCCTGCAAGGCACATAAACACGTGGTGTGTGATACTGGTAAGTCGTGTATATGCAAGTTTGTTTCCTGAAAATTGTGTATACACACAGGTTTGCTTTGAGGAAAGCGCATATGAAAAGTAGGTTTTTGATGAAAAGAATGTCTTATTAGTTTAATCAGACTTGATGTGTTTCTATTGTTTGTCATTGAAGTTTTCTTGATGATCTAGGCTTAAACAACGATGCTTCGATTAAGGATTGATTGATTGAAGAATGATGATGATACTTGTTGTTTGTAATTGAAGTTTAGTGAAGGTTATGTGATTGTTTCAGAATGATGCATTAGATCTTAGTATGATTTAGTATTTATTTCAAAATGACAGTGGTTCAGTTTTTAGAAATCAATGATTTAAGATTTATACGTTGGCATGCTTCATGGAAAGCATGTACATATGCGGGTTTTCTACTGTAAAGTAGCATACAAATTTTGACATATGGTTGATCATGGTTTACAGTAACAGAATATGGTTTCTGTGATTTGCAGTATGTTGATTGTTATTCTGGTTACAGTGGTCTGACTGTTTTTGTTTTTTAAGTTTATTGATTTGGGTTTTTGTTGACTCAATTGATTCAATGATTCGGTTTTAGTGATTGGTTAGTTCTATTGGTTTAGTGATTGGTTGATTCAATAATTGAGTTACAATAATAAGTTTTATTTTTGGTGATTGGTTTTGGGCTTAAATGTTTGTAGTGCATCCAGTCTAAAAATTTGATGAAACGCAGCCTACAAGTTGTGATGTGTTGTAGAAGATGGATCCAATATGACATTTTATGAAATGTGGTCCCTGAAGGTGTTGAAGGCTAGAGTCTTCAATGAGGGAGTTGAATCTTCCTTCCAGTGTTAGCTAGTGAATTAGACTAGGGTGTTAGATCTCCCTTCAGGTGGGCGTCAATAAACGAGATCAGGGGATTGGTGCTCTATTCCAGTGGGTGTTCGAGAATGAGCGAAGGTTGTAGCCTTCTGCATGTGGGTTCCTATGTGGTGGTATGATTCTGTAGCAGTACAATATTGTAAGAAGTTTTTCTTTAGTAGACAAAGAAGACAGTAGTGGTGGTTTTTTCCCACATTGGGTTTCCACCTTAAATCCTGGTGTAAATGTGTGATGGTTTATTTTGTTCTTACTACACATGGTTACTATTTATTTCATGCTTAATGAAGTAATAATGCATTGACTCAAGATAAATAGAAGATGAATTAAATGATAAATATGTTTTACTGAATATACGCTATTTGTATGTGTTATCACCCCAAGAAACTCTCCTAGGTTGTAGCTTGGAGATGCTCGGGACATTACTAATTCAACTTAAAGTTGCAGATGGATGAATGGATGGAATGATGCTTGTTCAAGCCAGATAACCTTTCCTACTTTGCTTGACTCCAGACATGTGTGAACACTTCTAGACTACAAGGCTTTAGACCACCAATTACTCACAGTTTAAGGATTAGGTGAATATGGAGAATACTGACCACACCAGCAGATGCACAAGACCTTGTGATGGCCGACTGCAACCAGTAAAAAGGTCTCCAAATATAACTCCCTAATGCATAGACAGGATGACATCTCTCTGGCATTAAGTGAAAAGAAACATGAATAACACATTCACTGATACATACAAGATTCTAACACAGAGGTAAGATGAAAACTCCTTTAATGCTAAACATCGATAGTTCAGGAAAACTGCATAACCGGAACAACCTATTATAGAATAGGAATGGAAAGTGAGCAACTACTGGCAAAAGAAGCTTGTATTATTTGAAAATGAATATGAGATGCTGCAAGTATCAAAGCAGTTCAGTCTCCAGAAGTTGAACCTTACATCAAAACAACAACCATCAACCTTGATTACATATTGTTTCTGGGTATATATGGAGTTTGAATACAAAGGCACTCAACCATTCTAGGTGTGGAGGGGTCATAATTGACCACCAACCACTTTAACTGCCTAATGGAGTCTTTGGTGCATTTGCTTGCTATAGTGGGTGGATTTGATCTCCTCGGGTGCTCTGCTATACTCTCAAGTGGCTGGAGTGTCATAAAGGATGAAATTCCATAACTGTTAAAAACATTTGTCTGCTCGAGGTCCGTCCTTTTCCTCCTTGGCCATACTGTTAGTTGGACGTGGTTGTTGAGGAGCTAATGCGCCAAGTACTGGACTCTTGCCACCTTCGGCCTTTCGGGAGCATGGAATGTTAATGGTATGTGTATTTCTTAGTGGTTTGAACTTTTTGATGGGGGAGTAATATTGGCCGTTAGATTGGGTAGATCGACTGTGGGGATTGCTTGGCAAGGAGTACCGGGCAATATGGAAGAACGATGATCATGGGCCGTAGGATCTTGGGTGGATAGATCAAACAGCTATTGGACAGAGGAGACGTGCGGGAGTTAGAAGGTGGGGATGGAGGACGGGATCTGTATCTTCAACTTGTCCTGACGATGAACCACACTAGTTGGTTCGAAACGCGTCGACAAATGATCAATTATGTGATTTCGCCAAAAATATTTCTAAACAAATTATGGATCACAGAAGTCTAAATTCTATGATAGTTAACATGTTGTCACTTCGCGGGAGCGGGGAGAGCGGACACCGTCCGATCGCGGCGGTGGAGAATCAGTCAAATAGGTTTTTCAGCGGATGTGATGGGGAACCGTTGGATCAAGGTGCGACGATCGATGGCTGAGATTGCGACGGAGGGTTTGTGAAGGCGTGTGGTCGTGTGGGCGTGAGTTTATGGGGGTATGGGTTTAAGCACCCGGGGCTTAAGAAAAATGGAGTTTTATATGGTTTTTTTAACAAAAGAGCGTAGGATATGGGTATGAAAGGGGAGTGCAAGAGGTAACGAAGAAGGTGAGAATGACCGATAGAGGCTTCCTTTGAGCAAAACCAAGGGTCGAGCTTACTTCTGCTCCTCGAGCATCAACAATATGTAGCAGAGCTAACACTGGCTCCTTCTGGGGATGAGATCCTCCCTATGAGGTCTCAAGAACTGCAGAACAATGCATTTCTTGTGAAAACCAAATTAGCAAAATTTCCTAGTGTTCCATTGGGCATGGAGTCTAACTGAGTCTACACTAAAACTGATAAAACAATATATTTACAACATTAAGGCCTAAAGACCTTAAGCAACATAAATCTTCAAAAATCACCCATTTACTGGGCCATCAAAAAATGCTTCTTCTTCCATACTTTGTAGCATAAAAGTATTGTTCCCTTGAATCTGAGAAATGATAAAAGGCCCTGTCCAGAAAGCATCAAACTTCCCATGGTTTCCTTTCTTCTCTTTCAGTGCATCCCACTTCAGAACTAAGTTTCCAACCTGAAAATTATCTGTTTTTGTCCTTCTGTCAAAAGCTTCCTTGATATTCTTTTGATGTGCTGCAGACCTTTTGACCAGCTGTTCTCTAATTTGGTGAACCTATGCTAAATCAGTGATCCTTTTTGCCATGTCCTCTTCCTCATTCTGCTCTTCTTGTAGGAACTTTGCCACAGGGAGAGTTAACCGAATTGGGAACATAGCCTCAGTGCCATATACCAACTTGAAGGGGGAATTCCCTGTGGATTTCTTGGCGGTTACTCTGTTAGCCCACAATGCATATTTGAGCTTAGAATCCCAATTCTTTTTGTTGTCTTCCAATAGCTTTTTAATTTTCCTTATTAGGCTTTTGTTGGAAGATTCTGCTAGACCATTGCCTTGAGGGTAGTATGAGGTGGAATGAACCAGTTTAATGCCCATTGAATTGCACATGTCCACCAATTCTTTTGCTCTAAAGGCTGCTACATTGTCTATAACTAATTTACGTGGACAACCAAATCTAGTGAAGATGTTCTCTGTTAAAAACTTCATGACCACCTGATGATCAACCTTTTTGGTAGGGATTGATTCAATCCATTTAGTGAAATAATCAGTGGCAACTAAGATCCATCTATGTTGGCCACTGGAATGTGGATTGGTTTCTCCAATGAAATCTAGGCCCCACTGCTGAAAAGGGCCACTAGCATGTATTGGTTTTAAGGGTAGGGACTTCAATTATTGCTTCCCTTCAAATCTTTGGCACCTGTCACAAGATTTAACAAATCAAAAGACGTCAACAAACAAGGTGGGCCAATAATACCCGGCTCTGAGGAGTTTATGGGCTGTGGTTTTCCAATAGTGATTCCCTCCACATATACTGGAATGAAACTGCTGCATGACTTCAATGGATTGTTCTTTGTTCAGACACCTTAGTAGAATTCTAGAGGGATCCCTCTAGTAAAGCAGATTTTCATGAATTGAATATTTGGTTGCCCCGAGCTTAATAATTCTAGCTTGGCTTGAACTAAGGCCTGGAGGAACTTCTAACTTCAGCAAGAATTGAGCTATTGCAGAGTACCAATCACAAGAAGCTATATTTTCTGCCAATGACTGATTTTTCCCTGGTTTAGTTGTTTCTTCTTCTGTTTGACCATTCTCTAAAATTGTGCTTATGATATTTATATTCAGTGTTCTGCAATTTTCTTCACCCATTAATCTGGCAAGGCCCTGACCTTTGACAAGCTTGGTGGGCTTCAATTCTATATTAAATTCAATCAGCTTTGCAATCCATTTATCCCTTCTTCCATCAGCATCAGGCTGTGTTAGGACATCTTTTATTGAAGCAAAGGGTACATATGCAACTATCTTGGAATGCAGAATGTAAATTCTGAAAACTTTCAAGGACTTGATAGGAGCATATGCATGTTTTTCAATGATATCATAATTTAGTTTAGCATCTCTTAATGTTTTGCTGAAAAATGCCACTGGATGCTATGAACCTTCTTCATCTGCTTGCATTAAAACTGTTGCAAGGGTGTCATTAGAGGCAAATGAAAATATATGGAACTCCTTGTTGTAATCTGGACTGCTTAAAGTAGGAGCTTCCATGATAGCTTTCTTAATGGACTCAAAGGATCTTCTTGTTGCATCAGTCCACTTGATCTCTAACCCCTTTTTCAACATGGAGGTGATATGCTTTACCAGTTCCGCAAAATTTGGGATAAACCTCCTTACAAAATTTATTTGCTCAGAAAGGACTGGATATCTTTCTTTGATCTTGGGACAGATAAGGTTTGCATTGCTTTTACTCTTTCCAAGTCAATCCGGACACCTGTAGCAGAAACAACATGTCCTAACAGCTTGTCTTCTTCTAAAGCAAGCTATCACTTTTTAGGATTGACCGAAATCCCAAACCTTCTGCACTTTAGGAACACCTTCTTCAAATGTTGCAAATGGTCCTGATGACTACTAGAGTATACTGTTATATCATCAAGGTATATAAGGACAAAATTATCCTTCTCTCCCACAAATGATATATCCATAACCCTCTAAAAGGTAGCTCCAACATTCATTAGTCCAAAAGGCATCTTGGAATACATAAAAGTGCCCCAAGGAGTGGTGAATGTAGTCTTCTCTTGGTCATCTAGATGTACAGCAACCTGGTTGTACCCTGAAAATCCATCCAGGAAAGACATCACTTTGGCTCCTGAGACCTTATGTAGAAAATGCTCCATCTTGGGTAAAGGATAATTGTCTTTCTTAGAGCATTTATTTAAGTTTTTGAAATCAACGCAGAGCCTGATTTCTCCACTTTTCTTCCTCACCACCACGAGGTTGGCTACCCACTTTGAATATTTGAGAGGAAATATGATTTTGGAAGCCAATAATTTGATTTCTTTTTCAATCAGTGGGAGGAGCAAAATATTTATTGGTCTCAACTTTTGTTTGAAAGGGATGGTGTCTTTCTCTAAAGGAATTTTATGCTAGATGATCTTTTTGTCATATGTTTTCAAGTCACTATATTCTCAAGTAAAGACATCAGCAAATTGCTTCATTAAATTGCAGTATTTAGCACTTTGGGCCGCAAAAAAATGGGTGGACATATTTATATATCATGGATGATCTAGACTCCCTATATTATGCTTACAGACTGCAGATTGGTCTTCTTCTTGGGCAGCCTTATAAGGCACATCATTCTAGTCAAACAACTTTTCTAACGGAACTAGACCCTTAGGTATATGATTGCTGGGCAGCTGGACAATGCTGTCTTTACCAATCTTGTTTCTAAGTTGGGATTGGGGGCTTTCTTCCAAGGATTCATTCTCTTGGTCAATTTGCATTTCCGAGAACTCATCAATGACTTGCAGAAACATATTCACTTCATCATCATCTTCAAAAACCTTCCAATGCTGGACATTATCAGGCAAGGATGGTCTATATTTAATTTGGACTTCATACACTAGTTTGGGAGGCATGGGAGGGATAAACATGCTAGCAGGCACAACAAGGGAATCAACAAGTTGATTTCTGACTCTAGGAATATATGAGATACAAAAATTATCAAACAAATCTTTGAGTCTCCATACCTCATCTCTATATGCTTTCAGCCTCGGGTGATTTGCTTGAAAAGTTCTGTTCACTTGCTGAATAATAAGATCAACATCTCCAAATACATTTATGTTTCTAATTCCTCTGTCTTTTGCTACGTTAAGACCCAATATCAGAGCCTCATACTCTGCTATATTGTTGGTGACTTGGAAAGCCAACTTAAAAGACAACTGTGTGCTTTCTTGTTTTGGAGATATCAGCACCACCCCTGCTCCTGCAGTCTCCCTGGAACATGCTCCATCAAAGAACATCTCCTAGACCTAACTTCCTTGCTATCCCTCAGCCTGGATTATTGGTTTCTTTAACTGCAATAAAGCCTTATGGGATTCTTCTATTTGGAGAATACATGCTCCAAAATCAGTGTTCACAACATAAATGGGATGATTAGAAGGATTCTTCTCATCACTGATGATGTATGCCAGATGTGCTACTCTATACAATCTCCTGCTTTCTCCTCTAAAGACTGGGACGGTGGCATAAGATAAATCATTTTGTAATGTCCCACCTAGTCTCTTAATCCATCCTCTAGGTAGCAGCATACCAAACTTAGGAGGGACATCTGCTCCCACAATGTCCATCACCATGCTCTTCAGGGGAAACTGAGTTAGGGTAATGAATAAATATTTGATCAATACCAGACATTTCACCTTTCTTGAATCAAATGAGAATAGATCATGATATGGTCTGGTGATATCAAGGCCTAACTCTTCGATGACAGGTTTTGGCATCAAATTGTGGCTTGCCCCGGTGTCTAGCAGGCAATTGTGGAGGATTTTGTCATGAATGGTCAAGGAGACATAAAATGATGGAGAATTATCATCAGCCAGTTCAGTCATTGGGCTAAGCACAACTGCAGGCTGGTCATCTTGCAAATTGACATAGTTAGTGGAGGTTTGTGTGGCTTTCAACTCAAGGGCCTCAAGGATAGGCTTCCTAAACACTTCACTCTTTACAAGTTCTGACAGAGGTACATATATTTTTAACTTCTGGACCTCTAATTCAAAGCTGAAAGGGGAAAGGGAATTGTCAGGACCTCTTACCTCTTGAGCTGGTGCTTTGAGGATGACTGGGTCAACTGCTGGTCTTTTTTGTCTGGTATTCTATGACTCTGTTGGGACAAAAACTTTTTGGGCAGGATTTTCCTTGACATTGTTTTCTTTTGACCTCAGATTGTATCTTTGCTGCTCATAAGTTTGTATAATAGCCTCTTTGTCCCACCTTTGACTATTTTGGTCCTACAACAATGATTCTTCGTAGGCAGCCAATGTCAAAAAGGCATTGCTGCCTTTATCTTCCATGCAATGAATTTCATCCTCTTCTTCAAACTGCTCATCCTCCATGACTACGTTTTGAAAAGGAGCCTTAACTTTTTGTTCTTCATTTGCTTCTTTACCTCTCTGAATGATTTGCAATTGTTCATTTCCTCTTCTAAATGGATTTGGATTTCTTGGAGAAAATGTGTTTGGAAGCCTTGCCTTCCCAGAGTTCTACTCAAACTTCAACTTAGATATCTTAGCAGCTAATGACTCTATCATTCTAGTCATTTTGTCTAACTTAGGCTTTGAAGATGAAGTAGAGGAAGAAGAAGCCTCACCTCTCTGCCTCCTTCTATCAGCATGACTTTTGGGCTTTTCTGCAGCAATGATATTCGACTCCACCTCTAAAGCTGCATTTTGCATATCAGCTAGAGTGGCACATCTTCTTTCTCTTAAGAGTAGGCAGAAATCAGAGTCAAAAGCATTAGCATAGGTGAGTTGGGCAGAGGTGGGGGTAGGCTTTACTTTAGCTGGTATCTTACTATAAATACGATTGAATCTTTTATTAAAATCAAGCAAAGATTCCACATTTTCCCTCTTGAGGTTTCCAAACTCAGTATGGTAATATAGCAAGTCTTTTTTATCCCCCCAGTGTTTCAAAAATACATCATCTAATGCTTCAATATCTGCTATAGACCTAGGGGCTAACTCTCTGAACCACTTTTTGGCCTATCCATCAAGGACAAACACTCTCATCCACACATCATCCTCACTAATATCCAGGTTATCAACATAACTAAAAAAAGATTCGAGGTGCTCTTCAGCTGTTACTCCCTCTGTACCAATGAACTTAGGCATGTATTTCTGGTATTCTCCTGCAGGCATTGCATTCAAAGGAACAGGCAAACCAAGGGTCCATATCTAGTAGTTATGATTTTTTCCATCTTTGTAGGTGCTTGCTGGCCTTCCATGACTTGGGTAGGTGGAAGGATACTGGCAAATTGAATGGTAGGAAGCAGTGAAATAGATGACAGGAATGAGGGAAAATGATGGACTGTGTGGGAGACTTTCTTTAGACTGAGATCCAAAGGGGAACTAAATGACAAGGAGCTTTATGAATCTCTAAAGGTATTTCTTCACTAACAACTTTAGGCTCTAGATCTTCAAAATGTATATTCTTATCTATAGGCCCTTATTGCAGAGATACATAAGCGTTTTTAGACTTACCTAATCGTGATGCTCCTCTTTGTGATGTTTTCTTCGGCTTAACACTCTTCTCAGGGTCAGGCACTAGGTTAGTAGGTGATTTTGAGGATTTCTCTAGGTATGCCTCACAAACTGAGCCAGAACTGTAATGTGGAGTCACGACTAGGTTGGTCCTCCAGTAGAGTCGCTAGATAGATGATTACAGCTAGAAATTCAGTCAAACTTTGTCTATCATCAAAGTTGGAACTGTGTCATTCTCCTAGGGAAGCTGAGCTTCAATATCCTCTCCCCGGCAACAACGCCAATTAATGTTATCACCCCAATAAACTCTCCTAGGTTGTAGCTCGAAGATGCTCGAGACATTACTAATTCAACTTAAAGTTGCAGATGGATGAATGGATGGAATGATGCTTGTTCAAGCCAGATAACCACTCCTACTTTGCTTGACTCCAAACATGCGTGAACACCCGCAGACTACAAGGCTTTAGACCACCAATTACTCACAGTTTTAGGATTAGGTGAATATGGATAATACTGACCACACGAGCAGATGCACAAGACCTTGTGATGGCTAACTGCAACTAGTAAAGAGGTCTGCAAATCTAACTCCCTAATGCACAAACATGATGAAAACTCTTTGGCATTAAGTGAAAAGAAACCTGAATAACACATTCACTGATACATACAAGATTCTAACACAGAGGTAGGATGACAGCTCCTCTAATGCTAAACATCAAGAGTTCAGGAAAACTTCATAACAGGAACAACCTAGAACAGAATAGGAATGGAATTTGAGAAACTAACAGCAAAAGAAGCTTGTATTAGCTAAAAATGAAGACGAGATGCTGCAAGTATCAAAGCAGTTACAGTGTCTAGAAGTTGAACCTTACATCAAAACAACAACCATCAACCCTGATTACATCTTGTTTCTGGGTATATATAGAGTTTGAGTACAAAGGCACTCGGCCATTCTAGGTGTGGAGGGGTCATAATTGATCACCAACCACTTTAACTGCCTGATGGAGTCTCTGGTGCATTTGCTTGCTGTAGTGGGTGGATTTGATCTCCTCGGGTGCTCTGTTGTACTCTCAGGTGGCTGGAGTGTCATAAAGGATGAAATTCCATAACTATTAAATGCATTTATCTGCTCAAGGTGAGTCCTTTTCCTCCTCGGCCATATTGTTTGTTGGACATGGTTGTTGAGGAGCTAATGCGCCGAGTACTGGACTCTAGCCACTTTCATCCTTTCGGGAGCATGGAATGGTTATGGTACGTGAACTACACAGTGGGTGGAATAGTCAGATGGGGGAGTAATATTGGCCATTAGATTGGGCAGATCGACGACGGGGATTGCTTGGCAAGGAGTAATGGGAAATATGGAAGTAGGATGATGGTGGGCCGTAGGATCTCGGGCGAAAAGATCCAATGACTATCAGATGGAGGAGACGTGTGGGAGTTAGTGGGCGGGGATGGAGGACGGGGTGGTATGTGGTATTGCCCAGACCGCTCTCGGACGATGGGCGGTAAAGGTACAAGGGCGTGTGATACCATTCAGATGGTGACGCGTGGTGGCGGGGAAAAACAAAAACCACTTTTCATCATGAGTTAACATGATGTCACTTCACGGGAGTGGGGAGAGCAGACGACGTCTGATTGCTGCGGAGATGATTGGGCAGTGGAGAATCAGTCGAATAGGTTTTTCATCGAATGTGACGGGGGACCGTTGGATCGAGGTGCAGCGATCGACAGCTGAGATTGTGGCGAAGGGTTTGTGAAGGCGTGTGGTCGTGTGGGCACGGGTTTGTGGGGGTATGGGTTTAAGAGCCCGGGGCTTAAGAAAAATGGAGTTTATATGGTTTTTTAACAAAAGAGCGTAGGATATGGGGACGAAAGGGGAGTGCAAGAGGTAACGTAGAAGGTGAGAATGATCGATAGAGGCTTCCTTTGAGCAAAACCAAGGGCCGAGCTTACTTCTGCTCCTCGAGTATCAGCAATATGTGGCAAAGCTAACAATATGAATAACATTCACGTACACACGAAGGTTCCTTTTAGTAAATTTGCGCACATAAATTAGGTTATGAAATTGAAAAGTTTAATGATTTGAAAATATTGAGTCACCCCCCCTAGTATTTTTCCCAACATAACCAACCATCAATAGTATTTTTATTCGTCATCAACATTGTTAACCTAATCGATTTTTACTTGAATATATCAAGGAACTAATCATCATTTAGATGATCTTGGTTACAAGCTTTCTGCCAGACTAAAAGTAGTATTGTATCCATCATATTTTTCTTTTAGCTCCCTCTTTCTAGCTAATGTAAGTGAACTTCTTTAATTTTAATGGGAGAACCTTCTCGTGTCTTGCTTCCATGTTTCCATCTAATGCTCAATGTTGACTTCTTTGATGCATACTTCAAACTACTTTCTCCTTCTGCATTTATATCTTCTATGATTGAGGAAAGTCTCGTGCTTTTCTATGTTCTTCCAATTATTCCATTGAACTTCAAACTTTATTAGGGGGCTATAAAATAACAAATACCATTAAGAAAAGTGTGTAGACAAAATATTATCAATAACAATAATAGTAATTAAAAAAAGAGATATAGAATACTTATCTTTTGAGGAAAGTCAACTTCCTCTTAACCTTGGACCTTTTTGTAATTTTCATCAACCTTGTTCTTATATCAACATGATGTCATTTCTGTCATTCTCGAGAGCTAGGGATTCTTCTTACAACATAAACCATTAGTTATAGGGTTTTTTTCCTAGGGTTTTCTTAGTTTAGCCTTTTGCTAGGGTTTGAACCCTAGATGCTTCAAAGTATTCAATACTTTCCATTCTTAAAATGTGCAGATTCTACAAGCATACTAATGTGTTAGCTAAAAACCCTAGAAATATTATTGACATACCTTATATTCATGAGATGGATTTCATTGATGTTTCGATCATTAAATGTCTAACCTAAAAAAATATTTTTCATGTGTACTTAAATGAGCAATATTGACCATATCCATTATGTCTTTGTCCTTAAGAGAGGAGACACTACCTTTTATATATCTATACAAACCCTTTTATAATATGTTAACATATTTCAAATAAGTATAAGATTGTTAGCTTACTTCTTCATGTTATTCCCTAGATGTGATTTCTTCATAACCTAGCAGACATAACAATCCATGAAATATGATTGGCATAGGTCATAAAATGAATGAAAATTGTATGTAACTCTTCAACCTTACCTGTCCATCCTTCCAGTCTATTTATCATAGAGATCTATTCCTTTTGCAAGATATATTATTTGACTTTTCTTCAATTGATGTATATCATCTTCCTCCAATAGAAGTACCTCATACGTTCTATCTTCAAACTAGAATATGAATTTTGGTGATTACAGTCCTTATAAAATGGAGATTAATCTTAAAAATATTTCTTCTACAAGAGAGACATCACAGAGAGATTTGGTGCATTTTAGTTTCTTTCGATTGCTTCAATAAAATATCCTTGCAATGTTACAGAGATTGAGATAATAAGGTTTGTATGAATTTTAGAGCTCCTAGATGAATGTTGGACTTGACTCCAGATTTGTCTTCAAAACTTGTAACCATGTAGGCTTGGATCACTTCAATTTGGTTACCATAGAGATACAAATTTAATTTTGATATTATGTTTCATAGAGAAAAATCGGATGCATTTATAACTCATAATTTATGTCTCAGAGAACTTTCACCCTTTTGAGGATTAGTTTTTTAGGCTTTGTTAAATTCTTGAAATTTCCTTGTTCTACCACAAATATTACCACTTCATTGGTTCATACATTAATCATTGCTTCAAGGAGATAATATCATTGAGTAGACATAGGTCACTAGTTTGCATAGTAAGAATTTCATAGAGATGAGCTCAATATAGCTTGTATTTCCATAGACTTCATATACCATAAAATTCCTTAGAACTAGGATCATAGTCCTTCTTTGAGGGAGATATAATCATTGTTTCTTAATTTGTATAGATCTTCAAGCCTTACATTATTCTCAATGCTAAAGTGTTACAAGTAGCCTCACATTGTTTCATGCCTTAGAGGTTCCACAGAGATATTGCTTCAGATTTTGTTGTCTTTTTCCACCTCCAGAATTCGGGCCTTTCTCCAAACTTTGCACCTTTTACACTTCACACATTTATGTCTCATACCTTTTAATTATGATTAGCCTCTTAAATTTCCTTGAACGAGTAGCCTTGTCTTCTATGTTCAGATCATATGTATGTGTGTTGACGGTCTCTAATTGAGACATATGAATGTAATATGAATAGTCTTCTCCACAAGTGAATGGATGCTTCTCCACATGGTTCCAAAGGGATAAAAATTTCTTCTATAGTAATTAAAAATTTCAAATTCCTGCCTCATATCTATCACAAAGATATTACAACTTCATACTTGTTACCTTGATTCCATGGAGATGCTTGAGGAGGCTTTGTCTTCCATAGGGATATAATTGATAATTTTAAAGAGTATTCCTTGATATTAGCCTCTTAGTTCTTCTTGTGCACAAGGATTTTTTTTCCATATGCATTTTATTTTAGAGTTAGGTCTACTTATGGCTTTTCAATAATGCTCCTGTCTTCATCATAGCTTTGAAACCATGTTGAAAAACCAAGTGCAATGTTGTATAGTTACTTAATTCCTCTTCTTAATAATTAATTTTGAATATTGGATGTCTTATTATTACTTATTATTTCTTGTTCATCATGCAATTATACATTTGTTCCAAATATAAAGATCACAATGAGACAAGAGACACAAAAATTAGGTTTCTATCCAGGGAAAAACGAACAAGGGGAAAACCCAACAATCCCTCTCTCATGGAATTAGATCAAAATGAGAGATATCCAATACCAATGCCAAGATCAAACTGCCACCAAGTTACCAAGTCCAACCCTCATCCAATTCACCTCCAAATTCAAAGTCAATAATGGTCAAACTACTCCAAATTTGGTCAACATATCAAAATTTGGTCCTGCGACAAGGGGTCAAAATTTGGCTTACAACCACTTCAAAATTTCCAGCTTTGTTCACAAAAAATTAGACCTCCACACATGCGAGTTGCAATGGTCGAAGATCGGTCAATAAGAGGAATATTCTTATAGTTTTTTTTTTTTTTTTACTTTCTTTCTTTCTCCTTTGATTCGACTTCCTCTCTCGTTCTCTTGGTTCAGAAAAATGCTTCTTGTGATGATGTGCACATGTGTTCCAAAGTAGTTCGAACTCTCTTATATATATCTCTCCAAGAGGGTTGAATAGGTGTCTCTTGGAGGACTAAGCCAACTTGTCCAAGGAGGTATGACTTTGGTTAACTTGTGGACTTATGACTTGACATTAAAATAATAATAAATAATGAAAAAATATAAAAAAAAAAGAAAAAAAAATAATCAATTTTTTTTCTTTACAATGTCCAAATGGAACATGACTCAAACATTTTCTTTTTGACTCATAATTGACTCTTTTTTTACTCTCTCAACATGAATAACATGTTTTGACAAAAATATAATAAATATTATAAGTACATTAATGATTAATTTACATTATGAAGATCAACTCTAGTTACAACTTCAATAACAATGACCCCACAAACAAAATCATAGGAAAAGTCATTTTAGGTGGTGACGATTCAAAATACGTTTTAACCATGGCAGAAAAAGTTGACATATTTACAACTATAGCTTGAAATAAGAATATGGACAAACAAAACAAAGAAATCCTACTTTCTTAAATCAACCATAAAGGTCCTACACCATCCAGGTTATTATCGTCAATTGGTTATGAAAATGGTACTATACATATGGAAATTTCGCAACCTAAAGTAGATAATCCTAAAACGGATCTTAGGTCACATGAATATGATACTATCAAAGTGACTATTGGCTTAGATCAAGCCACAAGAATAAAATATTAAATGACATAAATAGAGAGGTAATATGGTATACATAGATTTGATAGAAGCAACAATTAACGTAAGGAGACCAAGCATGCAAGTAATTAGAATATAAAATAAATTGAATATTGAGAGAAAAACAAATAAATCTTCTCAAATATCAATAAATAATTTAGATAAAAATTAAATTGCTCTGGGATAGACTCTAGGAGATAAATTAGGGATTTCATCTTAAATTTTCCAATCATTGAGTGTTATAATATTGAAACATATGAATAAACATGCAACAATATTAAACACAAAAACCTTACCAGACTATCCTCCTATTCATGTAACAACAACATTTAATCAAAATAAGAAAGAGTCAAGAGGAAAAAAAGAACACTAGATATGTCTAGTAAAACCCCAACGTGGGGAAAAATCCATGGGAAAGTAAGAGTCTTTTTTATTCTTCAAAAATATCCAATATTACACTTGAGAGAACCTCCACAAATGATTTACCATTTACAAAGATAATACTTTCATATTTGTGTATCTCATGTGGCTACCATACCTCTATTATATACTAAGAGATATGGAGGAATAACATCCCAATAAAACATGTAGGATAAATGTAATTTCACCTCTTTATATAATAAATGATAACAAGGGTATTTCAATCCATGATGAATGTGACATAACTCTTTTACATAAGATTACAATTTCTTTCAACATAACACTAGACATTATTACCTTCCAAAAGGACACATTCGAGCACTCCCCCTTAATGATGACTAGGAAGAAGAAATACTTACTGATGAAGATGCCATTACATCAAACCCCCCCACCCCCCCCCCCCCCCCCCCCCTTGATGATAAATTTTCAAATTCCCAACAAATTTCAAAATCACACAAACTTCACCTCCATCATTGATTTGGTGACGATATCTATTGTTTAGTGCTCTATGGGATAATACTTTAAAGAAATAATATCAATAGCAACAAGATATTTAATGTAGTGAGTATAAAGATCAATGTGTTTGGTTTTGGAGTGATACATTGGATTATATGTAAGTTTAATTACACTTTGATTGTCACGTATTAACTTTGTAGTTGATTTTTGAACTATTCTAATCTCAGTAAGAACATGCCATAACCAAACTACTACTTTAGCTGCTTCCTTAGTTGCCATGTATTCTGCTTCACAAGAAGAAAGAGAAAGAGTTTTTAACTTCTTATTGGACAAAGAAGTACCTGAACCAAAATGAAATATGTACCCTACAATATATTGTTTGTTTGAGTTGTCACTTCCCTAATTAGAATTTGTATAAGCAAGAAGATGTATTGTACCCTTACTCAAATAGAAAACACCATAATTCACTATTTTTTGTAAATATATGAGAATTCTCTTTGCTTCCTACCAATGAATTTCTTGAGGCTTGTGCATAAGCCTCATTACTCCACTAACGGAAAATGAAATATCAGGCATGTTTTGTGTCAAATATATCAAATTTCCCATAAGTTAATGGTAGAGAGTAGCATCAACAAGAGTAGTACAATCAATAATTAATTTTACGCCTAATTGGAATGGTGTTGGTGAAGGATTACAATTACCCATATGGAACCAAACAAGTAATTTGTAACAATACTTAGGCTAAGAAAGAAAATATACCATTGAAAATATTCCAAATTTAAAGACCTAGAAAATAGTGCAAAATGCCTAAATATGTCATTTCAAATAGATTCTTAAGATTATTTTTCAATTCTTGTATAGATGCAAATTGGGTGCTAGTAATTATAAGATCAACCACATATAATACAACAATGAGTAATCCATCACCAAATTTCTTTACATATAGATTCATATTAGATATACATTATTTGAAACAATTCTTCAAGAAATAAGTATCAATTTTCTCATACCAATCTCTATGTTCTTACTTAATACCATATAAATATTGGTTTAGTTTGCATACCAAAGTTGAAGTTTTAGTAGTGATAAAACTAGGTGGTTGATGCATATAAATGTCTTCAAGAATATCACCATTAAAAAACACACTCTTATCATTTATTTGGTGTAGGTACCATTGATAAGATTCAACAAGAGAAAGAATAGTTCTTATAGTATTCATTTTAGAAAATTGAACAAACGTTTCAGCAAAATCAATACCTTACTATTGAGAAAAACATTTACCACTAACTAGGAATTATGGTTTTCAATTTGTTCTTTTGTAATTTACTATGTCTTATATATCCATTTACATCCTATTAAATTATGTTCGGGAGGAAGGCAAACAAGAGTGTCTTATTCTTCATCAATGAGTCATATTTTGTAGTCATTGATTTTTCCCATTCAGGTTTTTCCTTGGCTTGAGCAATGTGGAAGGATCATCTGTAGCCAAAAATTTAGTCATAAGAGCAAAGTTGTATCTAGTTTGACAAGTATAAGATATAATTCCAATCTCAAAACCTATGGATTCAAGAGTTTTTTGGGCCCCAAACAGAAAAGGGATAGTGGCAGTTACCAGTCTTTTATCTCTGGAACATTTAAGAGGATCACTTGAAGAGATAGGTGAACTAGGATCAATATTATGCATAGAGTTGGAAGAAGTGGTGCTAAAATTGGAGTAACAAGAGATGAAGGAAAATTCAACGTAACATAAGGTTTAAAAGACTCAAGGGAAGGATAAAATTCACTAAATGAACACATCGTTGAATGATAACACCTTGGGTAGATAAATCAAATAACCTTTAAAGTTTATAATCCTCACTATAACCAATGAAAATAATTTTTTGAGACATTGGTTCTAAATTTTTCCATTTGTCATCAAGAATAGGCACACAACATTCACTTCCAAATATTTTAAAGTTACTTATGTCGAGTTTTCTTCCATTCCATTTCTCTTCAGGAGTAATCTGCAAAAATGTCTTAGGGACTTGATTTAAAATATAGTTAGCACAATAAATGGCTTTAGCCCAAAACCTTTAATGCAATCCTTTAAAATAAAGAGCCATTTCAACCAAAGTTCAACGCTTTCTTTCAACTACCCCATTTGGTTGAAGTGTATAAAAAAACAATTTTTTGATGTGGAATTCCCTACTTAGATAAATATGCAATAAATTCATTTTTAGTGAATTACCCCCATTATTAGTTCTCAATGTCTTAATACTTTTACTATATTTATTTTCAAGCATGGATGAAACTCTTGAAATTTACCAAAGCTTTCACTTTTTTGTTTCAAAATATAAACCCAATATTTTATGCTATAATCATTAATAAAAGCAAGAAAATAAACAACATGAGACAAAGAAGGAGTTTCAAGATGACCACATATATCACTATGAATTAATTTATATTGTTATTTAGCATGCAAAGATTTACCTTTATCAAACATTTCCATATGATGTTTACCAAGCACACAACCTTCACAAACACCTTTAGTGGAAGAAATAAGAGGTAAATGAAGTACCATTTTAGATAGCATTTGCATTTTACTATAATTCAAGTGACCTAGTATTTCATGCCATAATTTAGTTTGTTCATCAACATGAGCAACATTGGAATAAAATGGTTAATTTTTAGTTGAATGAAAACCAATAAATTTATATAAACTAGAATCATGATCAACTGGACCCTAAGAAACTGCTTTGAAGTTATGTTTGATATCTTTATGAATATATTTATTTGGTCATGCTTCAAACTTATAACCTTTTTGACACGCAGGGTAAACAAAAGCAAAATTAATGGGCATGCCTTAAACATGATAAATTGATCTTCCAATGTACCATTAAGAAGTTAACATTACTAAAACCTACTACTGAATTTTTTTTACCATCATTGATATAAATTTTTTGTGATGTGTGGTTCTGAGTGTCATCAAAAGATAACAATGAAACAATACTAAACATATGATTAGAAGCACTAGAATCCATAATCCATTTTACATAAGAAGGTTTACCTAGTTGAACGTAATAAGCAGAAAGAGAAACTCGTTGTTTAACAAAGGATTTCTTATTGGCTTTAGAAAGTCCACATCTCCATTTACAACAAATGTTCTAATGGTGGTTAGTTTTTCCATAATACTTACAAGGATTAAACACTCTATTTTTACTAGCATCAACACAAGCATTGTTAGAAGAGTGTGTAGAAGATCCTTTAGTATTTGATTTAGATTTTTACTAAAAAAATTATTAATATTTTGTTATTATATGCGATTACAACTCTATTAGAAGTTAATTATCCTCAAGCAATCAATCTTTCTTGCTCATTAATCAAACCTTTACAAAAAACTTAGAAGTTAGGAGTTATAGATCCTCTAGGCATTTCAATTGCTTATTCCTATTTTTGATGAACATATAAAAAAGAAGGCAATTTATGTTATATAAGAATTATTAGGGTTGATGGATCTCTACCTTTCCTCCTTCACGTGTGTTGTATTACATGTGCCTTGAGCACCCCAATCCTCCCCCCGCCCCACCATCTGCCTTTCTGGGTGCTCCATCACTTATTGGCCTCCCAACTCTTTCTTTCACCCTTGGTTCAAACTCCAAGACTATATGGCACTCAGTCCTTCTTGGACTTTGTATCCCTTCCTCTGACCAGTCTCTGATGGAGCAGAGCATGAATCCTTTAGTCACTTTAGGTTGCACCAGTGCCTGCAGTATGTGTCTACACCACCATTTCAAATATTAAGTCAAGAACCTGGACCTCTAATGGAAAATTCTATTGTCAAACATAATCATTTTTTTGGTTGATGAATTGAAAATTATCAAAGCCCAAGTGAATCAACCGGAAGATGAAATTGATCCCTTCTGATGTCGACTAACTAAGTTACAAATTCAGAGATTGCTGATGAACAAAACAACACTACAAGCAACACTTTTAGATGCCAAACTGATAAGTTGTCAATTGAACTTAACATGCCATCGATTGAGGATGCTCTCCTGAATATGATATCATATTGTAAAGTCGTTTTTCTGTTTGGACAATTTTGCAGAGTATATAGTTGTTGTTTGGTTGGTAGAATGTATGTCTGCAATAGTTTACTAGACCTGAATTTTGGAACTTCTCTCTTGTTCTTTTTTTAAGAACCTGGAGCTTGTAATTAAACGTAAACATTTCTTGGGTATTTTGTTATGTTAGAGTGCATAATTTATATCAAAACCACCCATTAGTGTCAAAAAAAAAATATTAGGGTTATATCAATTTTCTTGTAATGTTTGTCATAGTTAAATAGTTTTTCGTTTATCATTTTATGTTCAACAACAAATAATTATATCCTATCAAAATATATAGGGTCTAATATTTTCTTTACAAGGAAGTAAGTAGATACATCATCAAATTATCAAATAAAGAAGCTAATATGCTCTGTACCTTAGTTGGGCCATCTTTATCCTCAATATGTACTTGAAAACTATTTGAAATCATTAGACCAATGATTTTCTTGATTGATCACATTGTTCTTCCCATATAACTAAGTCTTTTACATTTTTAGGTTCCTTATATTCACCGTTAACTAACTACCATAAATTCTTACTCCTAAGAATATCTATCATCATTATCTTCCTTGGAATGCAATTAGAACCCACCAACTTAGGAATCGAAGTTATTTCTAGATTCATTATGATGAATAAAATAAGAAACTAAACGCTAAATATTTTGTATTGTTAGGTTTCTTATATTCACCATTAACTAACTGCCATAGATTCTTACTCCTAAGAATATATATCATCATTCTCTTCCATGTAATACAATTAGAACCCACTAACTTAGGAATTGAAGTTATTTCTAGAGTCATTATGATGAATAAAATAAGAAACTAAACCCTAAATCAAATAAATACTATGACTAAAATAAAAGATAAATAAACTAAATTGATTATTACCTGTGAGGAACCTGGAAGTAAATGGGAAATGGTGAAAAATCTGATCATAGCCACCAACATATTACTTGTAACAAAAAGTATCGTACATCCCCTCCTTACGAATTAAAAAATAATCACTAGAAATTACCTACATAAAACAAACACTCATACCATCCCTGCAATAAGTCCCTTGAATTATACTATTGTTCCTCCATGCTCAATCGAATGTGGCCTTGTTGAGCCATATGATCTATCATGGTGTAAGCAACGAAGTCTACTACTTGAATGAGAAATTTTGCATAGAAGTGCAGACATTTGAGGGAGCTTGGAGGAGTTTCGAAGCCTTCCTCACATCACTCCACTAAAACAATGATTTGAAACCTACATTGATATTAAGTTTAGATAGAAAATGTGAGATCTGGTGCATGCACACTCACATGAAATTGTCAAAAGACAAACCCTTATATGATGATAGGTTTGTAACATTATATATAAAATATATTATGTGTTGTATCCATAATCTATTTAATTAAAAATCATGATAATATGTGTTATAATAGAGGCAAATAATGGCATATGTGTGTCTTCTTGTATCAACCTCTATCAGGCTAACATTTTCAGTAAACCTACTACACCCTTAATAATGGATCTTTGTATCACCAAAATAACCGCAAAATATGTACTCTATGGTCCTTATCACCAAAGTAACCGCAAAATATGTACTCTATGTTCCTTAAAACCTTCAAAATCAATAAGAGTTGTCTTTGCTTTCATGGACTCAATTGAGACATAAATTTTATTCAATGGATTTATTCACCACAATTCAAATCTTTGAGGAAACTCGAGCAACCTAAAACAAGGACAAATACTCTAAATTACAAGGCGTAAACAATGAATAAGAGGAAGGCACCTTGACCGGAATGGTGGTAACCCCAGAAAAAGAGAAATGTATGTTGGCTAAGGCTATAAGAGAAATACATCAAATCCTTGAAAAGGGGGTGAAGACATGGAAGAAAACCTAACTCGATTGAGGCTTTAGCTAACTCCATGATTTGTGAACTTGGTGTTGGGTACAACAAGTTTCCCCAAATTTGGGAGTTTTTTTCAATGGCTAAAGCACAACCAAGTTTTTCAACCTAAAATTTCAGCTTATGACAAGATTGTCAATATTCTCATCCATTCTAATGACTTTGAAACTATGGTTTTGCCAACGATATTAGGTTCACATTGTAATTATTTGATTATAGTTTGGTTATTAAATATTTATGACCTTTAATTTGATAGCTTACTTTAAGCTTATTAATAGCTTACCTTAACCTTGTTAGTGTTGTAACTCACTTAAAATTTGAGGTATATTAATTGGTTTCCTTAATATAAGAAGGTCCATAGGTCCTAAAGTTTGAGCCTAGGGATCTGATATGTAATGTAGAAACAATTCCTAATTGAAAAGTTTACACATTTTTTTTTAAGTTATGCATTCCAAGTCACGAAGTTACAAAAATAATAAGCAATGGAATATTTTATTTTTAAATTAAATCATCCATTGAATAATGAAAACCAATATAGGGGTTGGAAAAACATGTGCTCTGAGGGTTTACATTTCTTCACCAGTGGTAGAGGCATGGAGAGATCTGGCAGACCGCAGCGGACAAACCCATCAGTGATCCAGGTGGATCTCCAGACACAGTGGCATGGAAAAAGCTAAAAATTCGAAGTGGTGGAAAGGCGATGAACTGGACATCAAATCCAAGTGTGTTCCTTGATTCCAATTGTGTGAATGACACTCCAATTCGAGTCCGGATGAAGGAGATAGAGGCAGTCAAAGTTGGGCTAACTTTTGATGACTGGGTAGGTTTAACAAGGAGACAATTTGCACTTTTCTGGCAGACGAAATTTGGCCAACTCCGGCCAGATTCCAAGTGAAATCGTGGCCTAGTTAAAAAGACTCCTTCGGCTTAAAAACAAAATTTTTAAAAATAGCCCTTTTTGTTATTATAACAGTATATATATATATATATATATTATATTATATATATATATATATATATATATATATATATATATATATATATATATATATTATATATTATATATATATATATATAAGGGGGTGGGGACAACTAACCTTGCCACCCCCCAACCCAAATCATAACCGCATATCATTAAAAAGATATTCGTGGAGGGCAGGCCACGACCCCCAGCCCCTCCCATGGAACAATGGTTATAACAATAAATGGGGTGGGTGGCCATGACCTCGCCACCCCACGACCCACACCACGGAACTTCATGAACATACCACCATAAATGTAGTAGGCGTTGGGTGGGCCGACCCTTGGGGCACAAACCCAACCCATGTTAACAAACAAATCAATAGCCCATTACAAAAAATTATAGAGATGGAGCATGAAGGTATGGTGGGTAGGCCGCTCAAGGCAGGCTTGACCCAACCATTAACCTTTTTTTTTTTTTTAAATTCGTTTGCAATGTGTGTAAAAAGGAGGAGGCGAGGTTTGACTGCCCGACCTCCTCCATCTTAACCAGACCTTCCACCAACTGCCCTACAAAAATTTTGTTGAAAACTCCACCACCCATATTATATTTAAATGTAGTTTTTCAGTGTGCCCAGGCAGAGGAGGCAGTGCATGTAGTTCGAGGTAGAATTTTGTAGGAGGGCCGAATTTTCACTTTGTCAGAATTTGACAAATTTTATATGGTTTCGGCACTTCTCAATGCCATGAACGCAATGACATTGTTTGTTTTTCCATCGGAGTTTTTCATTTGTCAGTCATTTTTCAATATGGAGGTATAAAACTCCTTTTTTTGTAACTGATGCTTGTAATCTTCTTTCTCATGCCAGTTAATGAATGAAGGCCTCCCCATTGATCGAGCAGGGCCTGGAGACGTAGTCCAAGTTGGACGAACTTAGTTATCAAGTCTTGTTGTCTTCTTTCATGCTTTATGTGTTTCTCCTCTTCTCTCCTGTGCAGATTGAGTTTTCTATGTTAAGCTACAATTTATGCATGT
Organism: Pinus taeda; assembly: GCA_000404065.3. Lineage (NCBI taxonomy): Eukaryota > Viridiplantae > Streptophyta > Pinopsida > Pinales > Pinaceae > Pinus > Pinus taeda. Next base: position 31,188 of record APFE030510965.1, read on the forward strand.
AATTCTTTAACACATCTATAAGAAAAATATTTTGGATCAAGTAGTATCAGAGTAGGTCTTTTTTAGATGTGAATTGCATGTTTGTATGCTAACAATAAACAAGCTCTGAAGAGGCGAAGGGAAACTAAAGTCTTTCGATCCCGAAGCGGGGCATGCACATCGAAGGAGAAACATGGCAGATGAAGAGGCTCGTCATGAAGAGGAGTGAAATTTCCGCAAAACCTTCTATATAATGGCATAAAATGTCGATCAGTTGATTTCAAGGCTGGAGAAAGTAGAAGAGATAAATCTAGAAGAACAAGGTTCAATGCATGGAAATGGTGGAGAAGAAACCCCCCCCCCCCCCCCCCCCTTCTCCTTCCACGAGTGAAAGTTCTTCTTCCTCTAATCACCATAATCATAGAAATTCAAGGGATGCATCTAAGAAACCTTTCTTTAAATTAGATGTCAAATTTGATCTTCCCATGTTTAACGGTGAAAGTAATGCAAAAAATCTTAATAACTAGATTAGGCATATTGAAATCTATTGCAGGATTCAGCAGATCAATGAAGACGAGGCAAAGATTCAGCTGGCCTCTCTTCGGCTGAGTAGCACCGCTCTCGTTTGGTGGGAGAGCAAATTGCAGAGCAATAAGAGTGTGGGTAATCTTCTTTCCTCATGGCCTAACTTCATTTTTTCATGAAATGAACAATTTTATCCCTTGGGCTATAAACAAAAATCCTTAATAGATTGGAAATACTTAAGGAAAGGCAAAGGTCAGGATGTTCAAAGCTTTACATAGGAATTTAGAAAACAGGCACTTAATTTGGGCTTTGCACTTGACTCACCTGGAGTAGTAACTAAGTATATTGGATCATTACATAGTTACCTTAGACATTCATTATTATTTTTTGAACCAACTACTATTGACTCCGCTAGTGTGAAGGTAATTCATCTTGAGAATAGGGCCAAAAATGAAAGATATGATCATTTCAAGAAACCACCTTTCAAATCTCCAAATGGAAAACCCAATGTGAAAGGAAAAGGAAATAAGAGGATAACATAAACCAAGAAAGATGAAGGAGAAATACCTTATTGAAATCATTGCAAAAAGGAAGGTCATGATGACGATCATTGTTGGAAACAATACCCGAAAAGAGACCAAAGAAGTATGGAGGAAAAGGGAAGCAGAAGACAGTGGCAACTGTGCAACAAGATCTTGGATCTGATTCGGGAGATGAAGCATTGGTCACAACAAGAGGAAAAAAAGGTACTCTTACACCTCATGTTAATTCTGAATCACATGAAGGCACTAGTTCAATAGATGAGTCTCTTCCTAATGAACAAAAGAGAATTGAGCTATTTCATATTAGAGTTATCATATATCATACAAAAGTGGAAACTCTGTTTGATACCGGATCCCAAGCAAACTTAATTTCAGAGTCATTGGTAAAGAAGCTAGGCTTGGAAACCAAACCACATCCAAAAACTTACCCACTTGGATGGATACATGATAAAGCAAAACTGAATGTAACTAAGCAGTGTAAGGTTAAATTTGTGATCGCTTCTAAGTTAGTGGATGAGGTAAAACTTGATGTGATACCATTGGATATCTATGGCATGGTGTTAGGGAGTCCATATCTATATGATAGAAAGGCAGTCTTCTTTTGTCATGAAAACAAAGACCAAATAACAAAAGATGGGGTAGAATATATTGTAAAGGCTCATCAAACTAAAGACTTATTAGATCAATTAAAGAATGCTATCTATTTCACCAAATTGGATTTGTGTAGTGGTTACCACCAGGTCTGAATTGCAGAGCAGGATGTGTGGAAGACCAAACAACGGTTGTTCAAATGGATGGTGATGCCATTCAGACTTTGCAATGCTCTAAACACTTTTATGAGGGTCATGAATGATCTCTTTAGGCCTTTCATTGGTGAATTCGTTCTTGTCTATTTAGATGATATTATTATCTTTAATAAAAGTTGGAATGAGCATGTATGTGATGTGAAGAAAGTGTTTGATGTATTGAAAAATGAAAAACTCTATGTAAAATTGTCACAGTGTGAGTTTGGGAAAACCTCTTTGGTTTACCTAGGTCATATTGTTGGTCATGGTCAGCTAAAATTGATCCTTCTAAATTTGAAGCAATTGTAAATTGGCCTAAACCTACTAGTGTAACCGAGGTTCGCATGTTTTTGGGTGTAGTATAGTATTGGAGGAGATTTATTGCCAATTTCTCTATTATTGTAGCGCCTTTACACGCATTGACAAGTGTAAAGCAATTCTTTCAATGGGGAGGAAAGCAACAGAAATCCTTTGATGCATTGAAAGAGAAGATTAGCACTGCATCGGTCTTGGCCTTACCAGATCTCCAACATCCATTTGAGATCGAGACAGAGGCCAGCGGATATGCCATGGGAGTTGTATTGATGCAGCAAAAGAAGTCGATATGTTACCATTAAGAGAAGTTCTCTCAAGCTGTGATAAACTATCCCACTTATGACAAGGAATTATATGCCTTGGTCCAGAGTGTGAAAAAGTGGAAACACTACTTGATCAGCAAGCATATCATCATCCATATGGATCATCAGCCCTTGCAGTATCTTCAGTCACAAACCAAGCTGCATCAATCTCGTCATTTCAGGTGGATGAGTTTTCTGCAGTAGTTTCATTTGGTAATAACGTATAAGAAGGGCACTAGCAACAAAGTGGCCGATATCCTATCTCGCCCTCCTATTTTTGCTTCTATTATTTTGCATAATGCTTTGTTATATTTTGAAAGTTATGTTGAACAATATGCTAATGATGATGACTTTAAGGAGATCTATGCAAAACTAACCCATGGTTCATAGGTGGACAACTATCACTTGTAGGGGAAATTGTTGTATCATCTTGGCAAACTGTGCATACCCACAGGAGAAAGGGTACATGTAATTCGAGAGGCCCACAGCTCCCTTGTGTCTGGTCATTTTGGTATTGAAAAAAATTTGTGTCATGTACAAAGATTTTTATTTTGGCCTCATATGAAGAACATTGTGACTCATTATGTAAAGGGGTGTGTGATGTGTTCTATTTCAAAGCCCTCTAATAAAAAACTCAGGTTCTAGACACCACTCCCTATTTTGAGTTGTCCATGGAAAGTGTGTCGATGGATTTTGTAAGAGGTTTGCCTTTGTCTAGAAAAAGTCACGACTATTGGTATGTCATTGTTGACCATTTTAGTAAGATGTGCATTTTAATGCCTTCTAAAAGGAAGATCACTTCAGAGCAGACTGCTCATCTTTTCTTTCAGCATGTTTGGGTCCATTTTGGGTTTCCCACATCAATTGTGTCAAATCGGGACTCACTTTCTCGGAGAGTTTTGGACCAGCTTGTGGAAGATGATGGACTCCAAGTTGAAAAGAAACACAACATTCCATCCATAGACTGACGGACAGACAAAGGTTGTCAACCGCACCATGGTACACTTGTTGCGAGGCTATTGTGGGAAACATCCTAAGTTGTGAGATGAAAATCTTCCATATGTGCAGCATTCCTATAACTGAGAAGTGTAGTCGTCTACGCATCATTCACCATTTGAGACATGTTTTGGTTGATTGCCAAAAGACCCTTTTGATATAGTCTTTGGAAGGGAAGATGAATCCAGTGGAGGTGATGACAGGGACAAAGCGCAACAGTTCATTTAGTAGATTTAGTTAATTCACCAAGCAGTACAGGAGTAGCTGGAGAAAATTCAAGCTCGGTACAAGGCTTGACATGACAAACACCGAGTCGACCATCAATTTCAAGTGGACGACAAAGTGTGGTTCCGCATCAGCAAGGACATGATGAGGGGAGAAGGGAAGAAGTTGTGATCAATTTGATATGGTCCATTCACCATCTTGGAGAAGATTGGAAATAATGCCTTTCGTCTCGATTTGCTAATATATATGCAGATGTACTTCGTAGTGAATGTGGAAAACTTAAAGTTGTATGAGCCACCATTAATTATGGACACCAAAGAGGTGGGAATAGTTCACACAGTTGATGAATTTGCACCAAAATATCTCGATGAGTTACCTGAAGACATCATCCTTGACAAAAGAACTAGGACTTCACGACAGGGAGATGTGGAATACCTTCGAGTTGGTTTCAAGGGGATGCACCCTAGCAAGGCAAAATGGCTGGAAAAAGAAAGAGTGAGGGAACAATTCCCTCACTTTCCAATTGACTAATAAAGCTTTTGGCAGTCCAAAAGCTCCTCAATGGAGAGGATTGATCCAGGTGGATCTCCAGACACAGTGGCATGGAAAAATCTCAAAAATTCAAAGTGGTGGAAAGGCGATGAACTTGACATCAGATCGAAGTTCTCATCGCCCTGTTTCCAACGGTGTGAATGGCACTCCAATTCGAGTTCGGATGAAGTAGATAGAGGTAATCAAAGTTGGTTTGACTTTTGATGATTAGGCAAGTTTAACGAGGACACAATTTGCACCTTTTTGGCAGACGGAATTCGGCCAACTCCGGCCAAATTCCGGGTGAAATCACGGCCTAGTTAAAAGCATTCCTTCGGCTTAAAATGAAATTTTTAAAAATAGCCCTTTTGTTATTATAACAAAACTATATATTATAATTATATATATTATATATATATATATATTATATATATATTATATATATTATATATATATATATAATATATATATATATATATATATATATTATATTATAATAATATATATATATAATTATATATATATATATATTATATATAGATATATAGATGATATAGGAATATAGATATAGATATAGATATAAGGGGGTGGGGGCCACCAACCCCGCCACCCCCTCAACCCAAATCATAATTGCATATCATTAAAAAGATATTGGTGGAGGGGTAGGCCACGACCCCTGGACCCTCCCACAGAACAATGGTTATAAAAAGAAACGGTGTGGGTGGCCGTGACCCCGCCAACCCATGATCCACACCACAGAACTTCATGAATGGACCACCATAAATGTGGCGGGAGTTGGGTGGGTCGGCCCTTGGGGCACGGACCCAACCCACATTAACAAACAAACTAACGGCCCATTACAAACAATTATTGAGATGGAGCATGAAGGTATGGTCAGTGGGTTGCTCAAGGCAGACCCGACGCAACCATTAACTTAAAAAAAAAAAATTGTTTGCAATGTATGTAAAAAGGAGGAGGTGGGGTTTGACCGCTCGACCTCCTCCATATTAACCAGACCTTCCACCAACTGCCCTACAATAGTTTTGTTGAAAAATCCGCCACCCATATTATACTTAAACACAGTTTGTTAGTGCGCCGAGGCAGAGGAGGCAGTGCATGCAATTCGAGGCATAATTTTGTAGGAGGACGAATTTTCACTTTGTCATAATTTGACAAATTTTATATGGTTTCAGCACTTCTCGACACAATGAACTCAATGGAGCTATATGTTTCTCCATTAGAGTTCTGCGTTTGTCAGCCATTTTTCAGTATGGAGGTATAAAACTCCTTTTTTTATAATTGATGCTTGTACTCTTCCTTATCATGCCACTTAATGAATGAAGGCCTCCCGATTGATCGAGCAGGGCTCGGAGATGTAGTCGAAGTCTGATGGACTCTATTATCAAGTCTTGTTGTCTTCTTTCATGCTTTATGTGTTTCTCCTCTTCTCTCATGTGCACATTAAGTTTTCTATGTTAAGCTACAATTTATGCATGTAATTCTTTAACACATCTATAAGCAAAAGATTTTGGATCAATCAAGGTCGAAGTCAGGCCCCTCACCACATCCAAGATTTTCTTCCACTTCAAGTACATTCTCATGCCTATGGTCTTGGTCAAGGCCTTTCAGCTCATCTTTCACTTCCTGCAGATACATGCTCAGGAGACGTAGCCCTACACTGCTTAGGAAAAGCCCAATGCTGAGAGGTAGGATATCACCAATCCGTAATCTAGGAGCGAGAGATCTGACGGTGTGGGCTACCAGAACACCTTCTCGCACTGAAGTAGCTTCTCTGCTTATCATCCTGGGAATCTATGGAAGCCCCGGAAAGGGTTTTCACTCCCCAAGAAATAGAACCAAAGGCGGACATGCAAAACACGACATACAAATGTTGATCCAAAACAACCATCATTCAGAAAGGATTGGTCTCTCTTGAGCTGAATCAAAATATTATCCATGGATGGAGACACATCCCATCATATCTGGTAAACCAGAATATAGATCTTCCCTCGATCTGGCAAGATTCGGAAGGATCTACTTGAACCAGCAATGCCCAATATCATTCCACTAATGCTAAGTTAAATGGACATAGAGGGATGCATGAAAAGCCTGACAACTTACTTCTCGATCTTTAGCTTCATAATTCTAGGCATTTAATAACTGATCACTGCCCCATATTGAGAGATCATCTCTACACAAGGACGGAGTTTGTTTTTCTCTAGGTTTTACCAGATGACGTGGGAATGGAGATATATTTTATCTTGGCAGTAGTGGAACATGCATTAGATCTGGCAAACATTGAACTTAGGTACCAAAAGGGTCCCTTTGGCATGCAAATCAGTGGTGCTACTGCCAGCTGGATCGTGTTGAATCTCTGTGTCGAAGTGGTGCCAAAGAAAGCCAAGAACCTCTGGGCATTGTGCCCAGATCTAATAGATTCAGACACCTTGATAACAAATCGAACTCCTACTAAGAGAGATCCACACAAACTGGAGGCAGAATCTTCATCAAAAGTGGAGGGCAGACATATCTACTGGCGGCTCCATAAGGAGATGAGGATACAAGACCTAAGGCACTAAATACAGGTCCACCTTGGAATCCCAACAAATAGGAAACATCTGATTTATTCACGACATAGTCTGCAGGACAACCACACACTTCAGGATTACGACATTGTCAAAGATTCAACCATCATAATCAATCTACGTCTGAGGGGCGGATGCTATGGAACCAACTCAAATAGTACAAGATCTTTTAAAGATGCAGTCAAAGGAAAGGAAAGAGCCCAAACCAAACCAACAACAATGCCTGAATTACGAGGGACCTACATCGTGGAACAAAATCTGAGACTCATGTCTTCACAGTCTCAATGCCGGAGGTAATTGATTTATATACAGATATCTATAACAACGCAATAATATGTAGGTTTAATGGTTTTTGGCTGAAATCTGATGTTTTGCACCAATGGATATTTGATGCATGGTCACCTAAATGTGAAATATACCTATGCCCCAAAGGGTTTTCATAGTCATATTTAACACAACACAAGAACGAGAACACATCCTTAATAAGGGTCTATGGTTCTGGGGCAATGCTAGTCTCTTCATGACCCCTTGGTTCCCCAAGTTTGATGCCAACACTATGGTGGTATAAAAACTATTAGTTTGGGTCAGGCTGCACAACCTTCCTCTACACTTCTGGCATCATAATGTTTTAATTTCCATTGGTAACTCCCTAGGGAAGTTCCTAAAGGTTGATGAGGACAAACTTACAAGGGGAATATTTACTTTTGCTAGGATATGTGTAGAAGTAGATCTGAGTCAGGGACTACTAGACAGTATTGCATTGAACTTCAAGAGTACGTAGTAGATACAACCATTAGACTACAAAAATACATCTTTTAAATGTCGTGGATGTTTACAAACATGACACCTACATAATGCCAATCTAGAGGCCAAAAAATACCACAAATGGAATAAAAAGCAATAGAAAAAGGCAAAAGGGTGGAAGTATACAAAACCTTTGGAAGAAGAAGTAGAAACAACAAGAAACAAAGAATAATCGGATACTCAAAAGGACCAGAACAACACTCAAATGGAAGAGAAAAACCACACCAATCCCTACAACCTAAGGCCCTACAACCCCCTACAGCAACAAGAGACACAAATGGAAGTAAGCAGCAACAAACGAGCTCATGGATCAGAAGGATTTGACTCTGACAAAGAATACCCACTAAACACAAATGAAAATCAATTGGCCATTGTAACATCCACTCCCAACAATGGAGGTTGGCGGAAAGTGGAAAAGAAGAAAGGAAGAAAAGAATAGGCTAGCTGTAATTTTTTATTTTTTTGTGTCCTGTGAAAACGAGAATAGCTCATATGCATATGCATTTTAGCATTTACAACATGTAAATTTGTCTCATAAATAAAATTACGATTTTTCCAAGCGGAAAAAAATGACAACCAGCACAAAGAATTATACAAATAATTCAAGGTACATATACCAATAGTCAAGATATTTGCAACTATACATCATTTATTTAACCTCTACAATTTGATAACTTATTACAAATAAAAATAATCATTAGAAATTTTTCTAAAAACATAGATATTATGCACCAAGGAATGGAACTCAAACTCAAACTCATTGATTCCATGATTCCTTTGATGTAGTCCTTGTATACATGTGGAAATTTTGTGTCCTGACCAAACATTTTTGACTCCCCAGTTGACCTCCCAGCCCACTCCTTGGGAATTTTTCTTCTCCACGGACACTTGAGCTACGATGGGGCTATATAGTAGAAGAAAAACACTAGCAAGTGGAGGATATCACTCTAGATGAAGGAATTCTCAAAAATCCTCCACTTCCATCAAACTCACCATTAAACTCAGCAGTCAGTCTAAGAACACAATAGCATTAGGACATTCTTCCAACACTAGGCCAAAAGAGAGCCCATTTCTCATAACTTGTTCATTCCTTTATAGAAGGTTTCAGTGATGACGCTTGTGACTTCATGCAAAATCAATTGTTTTCATTAATCCGATAATTTTATAATTCATCTATCCATGTGATAGACTCTCACCAAAGCTTTCCTGAAATTATTTACTTATATTTTTTTTAAATGCTATTTTCCCTCACCCATACTTGTTTTCCTATTTTTTCTCTTAGTTGTCCCTTAATCCCAATTTATACTCCCTATTTTATGTTCATTAACTTAAGTCAACAAGTAGGTGTCAATTTTGGTTCCCAAACTACTCATTTTTTCTCAAGTTCAAATTTTAGTTGAAAATATTTATGTTATGCTCTTGCCATATGGAGGTTATCTAATGAAATTAAATACCTTTAATTTTATATTATTATTCCTTAATTTCATGCACAACCCTCTTTTCTTAATGAGAGTAAATTATCACTGGATTAATGCTTTTAATTTAATTTCTATGTCCCCTTTCTCCTTTGTTATTAGAACATCTTATATATTTAAGATTTATTTAAATATAGATTATATATTTAAGGTTTTCCAAAAGTAAGGAGGTAGGGTTACTTATTTGGTTCAACTTTTATTTTGCCTGTTCTCCCTTTCACCAAGGTGTGCTTATGATTTAATTATTTTTATTCCAAAACCCACTTACTACTTTATGCGAATTAGTGCTTATCATTGCATGATCATGAACCTTTATTTATCTTACATTTTTTTCTTCTTGATGCCAAACGTTCCAAGTCAGTCGTCCCTTTCAAGCACTTCCTTGCAAAGTTCCAAGGGTGCCACACCACTTTCCCTTCAAGCATCGATGACAATGAGGGGAAAACTGGGTGCGACAATGGATACCATTGTCATCTCTTATGTTCCCCTCTATGGTGAGACTAATGTTGTTAGGGATGAAGGTATATGCATTGATGTGTGCCCCCTAGTAAGTCATTATGAGTGGTCCAATCTAGAGTCTTCCCTCATGACATCGTGAGATTCAACGTAAATGTATCCCAATACCTTCCAGTCTAATTCATGGTAGGAGTGCTAACGAGTGGAATCAAGGACGTTGTCCCACCTCTCCATGAAGTTCCATCTATCTTGTACAACTCATCACACATGTGTCGGTTATTCAACCAAGTAATTGTCCAGTGCCTATATCCACTATCATGCCATTAGAAATCATAACGAAATATTAAGTACAACTTTATATTCTATTGTCAATATTATGTAATCAATCAAACCAGATGTCATTAACTCATCACATGTAGGTGCATCTAGGTGCTCTCTTTCCACACTCAATAATCATGAGTAATATATGCTCATAATGTTAGTCATTGATATAATTGCACATTTTAAGTTATCATTACGACATAAACAAGACACAATATAATGAAATTAAGCAAATTGATTACATGTAGTCATCAATTAGGTCCATCACAACTATCATCATAACCCAAATAACATTAAACTAGTACATCACAATTATTATCACATCCACAAATAATAAAAGGAAAATAACTGAATCATTGACCTGAGGTCCGATTGTGGTGAAAACACAAC
>APFE030510966.1:0-16510 GCA_000404065.3 Pinus taeda
ATCCTCTCTTTTTGTTTCATTTATTTCCCCTATCCTAGGTTACATCACCTCTAATGGGCCTCTCTAGGTCGTCTTCTCAGGTAGGGCCCGACCTGAGATGGCTTCTCTTTAGATGGGACCAATCACCATGCCTCTCCATTTCCTATTAGGGACTTTGGTCTTGGTGGTCGCATCCTGTAGACTGCAATTATGGGTTCGCATCTCCAACCATTGCTCCAATGGTTGCTTCCACTCGTTTATTTCATTCCCCAGCTTAACACTAGCATTGCCAACTTTTTCTTCTTTCCTTTACTATTTGTGGTCCGGAGTTGTGAATTCTCACCTCTTTCATTTGTTATGTCAACTAGTGTTTTGACCTCTTACTTCTTGGCTTCAGTTGTTCATCTTTATTGTCTTCGCCTCTTGTGTATTTGGTTCAATTTTTTGGTCTTGGCTTCAGTAACTTTGATCTCTCTTTCCTCCACCCATTCATCCCTACTTTTGTCGCCTCTCCATCCTTCTCCTCTTCTCTCCTTCACTCGCTTCTCAGCCTTCATTAATATTTTCTATTGTTATCGTCTCGTATGTGGAAAGCCATTTACTTTAATGTTGTAGGTTGTGTTACCACACAATCTAGCAGGCCCTAAGTACGGAAAGCCTAAGCGTCAAAGAGCTAGACTAAGAGATAACAATGGAACAATGTCCCATAGTCACCACAACAAGTATCCCCTGCTCTTTATGGACCTTCACCAATGGGAGGATTCCCAGTAGATCAACAATCACCTTTAATTGATGTTCTAGGGTTTGAGGTACTATGTGATGAGGTAAGACTTCTTAAGGGAAGCTTTATGTGATGGTATGGATATTTAAAAGGGTTTTCGTTCCGTATTAGAGACCTAGAAGAAACTTGTACGAGATGTAGGGTTTTCCGAATTATCGTGGTTAAAGGTACTCCCAAGCTCAAGGCAAGGAGAAGAAAGGGCTTCTTATGATTTGTTTCAATGAACAAAAGGCTCATACAACCCTCGAAGAAGTCCCCAAATCAAGGAAATGCAAACTAGGGTTTCTCTTCTAGGGCACTCCCGGGGCTAGAGTTTTTATGGATCAAAACAAAGGGGATGCTTGTCAAACATGGAGGACTTGTGCTAAGACCCTAAGCTTGAAGTCTATGATCTTGGAATCGACCCTTCCACTCTAGAGAATTTCGCTCGATGCCCTAAGCTAGCCGTCCAAGAAGAGGGGACCAAAGCATCGGGAGAAGAAAATATGGAGAAAGAAGGATTTGATCACGAAATGATTTGGGCCAGTGCCTTCTCCTTTGGGCTTATGTAGTCCTAGATGCTTCATATTTGCCATAATTGTTTTTAAGGACGTCAAGAATTGATGCCCTAGATACCAAACCTCAACAATTACCCACTCCAAATTTATGGAGTTTTATGGAGGAAAAACAAAATTTCATCCACTAGGAACATTCATCACATGTTATGCTATGAGTAGCATGTGCAATTGCCAACCAAATGGCTTTCAAAATAAATAAATAAATCTTCAACAATTAGGGCACAGTATAACACTAATCTAGTTGCAGCAATTCCATACATTAAACATTTTTCAAGATTGAAATTTCAACAAGAGGCACTTACAAGATGACAATATGATATACCCATCCACAATTCAAGGGATAGCTAAAAAAAAAGTCGAATTTCATCTCTAAATATCAAAATGCATCCAAGACATCCAATAGCTAGTCCAAAGAAAAAGTTTGGATTTTCGAAGAAGGCCGAAGTTCCCAAGTGTGATGATGATCCAAAAAAAATGAAGTTGAGTTTTATTTATATGAGACCTAGAAGGTCGAATTATTAGCCCAAGGCCCCGAACATTATAAAAATGTGTAAAATACATGCCTTGGTCACAAGTTGACCAAGTAGCTTTTACAAATTATGAAATAACCATCCAACTGCTAGCCGAGTTGACGACATCGTGTTCATGTAGGGCTGTTTGAGGGCCACGTTGAGTCTTCTTGGTGCGAAAGTGTGTGATAGGGCTCCATAAATTATGAACAAGGGAATGGCTCTAGGTTGCACGAAACGGGGAAACGGGTACGAGTTTCCAAAATGGGAAGCGATACGAAACACGACCTCCCCAAATTTTGGAAACGAGGAAATGCGAATATATATATATATATGTGCAATCATAAAGCATAAATGATACATTATAATTTATTACATTTAAACATTAAGACTAAATTTACATCACATTTACTCATGAATGATCACATAATGAAAATAAAAATATCAGAATATCCAAAAGCAACCTTTATTATATATCCAAATCTCAAAATCAACCTTTATTTATATTAATATATGAGGCTGCAAGTACAATAAAAACTATAAGGTTGCAAGAGAGAGATCCAAATCAGGATTTTCTGCATCCACATCCCATTCTTTAGAAGGACCACTGTTGTATTGGGAGTCTCCTCCTACATAGTCGAATGACCTTAGTGCTCTTGATTAAATACAAGTTTCATACCTTAGTACCCTACATGCTCTTGGTTATTGGGAGTTTCCCTTGCATAGAGGGCTTGGTTCTCTTGATTAAAGACAAGTTCCATACCATAGTACATGATAAAATCCAATGGAAACATTGCAATCCCCCCAATCCTGAAATCTTGAAAAACAGATAAGTCTGCTGGACTTTGAGTGAGATCTAAAATTCTACTTTCTCCATATGAAATCCAATGAGGGCAAAACCACTCTCAAACATCCTGAGTCATTTCATGGTAATGTTAAAAATTTAAGTAAAAGGATGAAAATGAAAAATAAAGGAGAATATCACTTTTACTTTAAGAATTTAACATTATCATGAACTGCATATCAACACTAGGGCAAAAAATCACTTTTATAACTTTAGAAATTCATCTAGAAGCAACTAGAAGTCACTAGCATACCCTAAAAATAAATTTAAAAACAAATTAAAAAAAAAACACAAATAAATGCTGAAACGTGGGTTGTACGGCCGTGAAACGTGTTTCCGGCCGTACTGACCACGTTTTAGTTTCGTGAAACGTGGTAGTACGACCGGAAACACGTTTCACAGCCGTACCAAACACGTTTCATTGTTTCGTACTAGTTTCCGTACGGAAACATACCCCTGCCCCACGTTTCCTGCAACATAGGAATGGCTCCTTACTCTCCATGCAAGTCATCATGTGGGGCCCCAAAATGAGTTTGGAGCACAAAAGCTAGTCCCATGGGTCTCGTGATGATAAAATATCCTGTGATGCCCCAATACCGAGGGCTTTGATGATGGTGCTTGCCCTCCCATGTCTCAAGGGATGAGACAAACCTCCTCTGGGCCTTGGCTCAACTACCATATAATGTTAAGTTGGTCAGGGCATATTGGTCCAAACACATCTTCTCATGAATAATGTAGGGAAATCGGCGAATTTCTAAAGGTGTTGAGTGTTCCCAGCCCTTGGAATGATGCTCTACACATGATGAGAGTCTAATGGCTCTCAATGCTTCACCCGGGGGTGTCAATATGATCCTCTAGTGGACCTGGGCCCCACTTAAGTTTCCCAACCCATGATGAAACCACCTACTAATCACATATAATATCCAATGTGCATCCCCAGAATTAGGTACAATAACTCATTAGTACATCTAAGTGAACCAAGATTATTTCTCAAGGGCACATTGAGACTTCATAGTGGGCTTCCTTTCCAAATTTAGTGTTACCTCCCTAGGTAGGAGTGGTTAATAAACAACCCTATTAGGTGTTCCAAGTCCCTAAGGGGAAAGACAGGTCCCTGGTACATCATTTAATTGATAGGTGTTATGTGAATGATGATGAATGGATGGGGGCACGGGGGTCTCAAGGCCAAATGCCATGGGTTCAAGGATGGAAATGATGATTATTTGGGTGTATAGATGTAGGAGGGAGCAATCATTGATACATGAGTTAACTCGTACTTTGTTTTACCACCCTTCTTTACTATCCTTTTTCCTTTTCTTGGTTTTTCTTTGTATTATTGGTCTGGGCTCCAGGAAAAGAGAGCATGTTGTGTATGATATAAGTATTTATCAACCCCTTAAGGTAGGGCAGTTCATCGCCCACCAGGGGTTGGGATGTGCATGGGTTCCTCAATTATTTGGGGGCACTCATAGGGCCCGAGGAACTAGGGTAATGGCCATAATAAGGGGTAGATCTCATGCTTGACTTTTTCCCATGTGTTATATTAAATGTCCCAACCATATTTTGCATTTTATAATATTCTTTTTCTTTTGTTTCTTGCTTGTGGCCAAGACATTCTTTTAACATTCTTTTAGCTACATCAACCTCCCGGGCAACATTTCCAGGCGCGACCTTGACATGTGGACAAGTGGAGTGGGTGTGCGAGTGCCTTGTTGACCCAGAGAAGGAATATGTTGAAATAGGGGTGTAATGTGCGGAGCGGAGGGAAAAATGTGGATGGGGAAAACGCAACCGCACTACCAAAATCAAGGTTTCCCAAATAGTGCCCTTCCTAAAGCCACAGGCCAATAAGGGAGATCACGTAGGATTAGGATTGAGGATTAACCTGCCCCATTTGAGGTGAGAGAACAAAACTATGGTCAAAGCCCTTCCTTTTTTCCAAGTCACTCAATAATCCATTCCCAGGATGCCCAAGGAAAAACAAGCATAAGCACCTGATTGCACAATGAAGAACATAGATTTTGGGTTGGATATCCCACCTTTCAAAAATGTGTTCTCTAAAGATGGGTGAGGGGACATATGATTGATGCAGGGAGCGAAGATCAAATGGCATAATGTATCAACTACACTAGTGGCTGTCAGGGGCTATCGACTATTTTCTCAAGCGAGATGTATGAGAAATTTTTCTCCTATGGGGTCACCCACTTTTGGTGGGTAACATGCATTTTTGGCATTGAGATTACCACACTCTCATATTTTCTGTATCTCAACAAGCTCCTACATCATCAACTACCATCAAGTACAAGAATGGATATTCTAATTCTTCTAACTTTCTTTTCTATTTTCATTTATATTTTTCATATTTCACATTCTAGTTATGAATTTGTATTACCGCCGAAACCCTCCCTTTAAATGACAATGCCTTATATATACATGTGAGACCCTAGGGCTAATGGAAGGTACAAGATAGACCTTAGCAATAATGGAAGAGTGATACCTAGTGTAACCTTAGTATCTTCACACGTTGTAGGTCAATTGTTCTCTGACATGGGGGGAAATACATAAAAGAAATTAAGTCTAATGAATGATAAATTTCAAAGTGTTGTAGACTTATGATTAATATGATTTGTGATATTTCATGATCTATATTGCAAATTTATGCAAATAGAAAATAAAAGAATGGGATTTTTTGTTTTTGAGAGTGTTTGAAAGGAAACAATAATGTTTAAACTAGAATTATGACTATGGGGTCTAAAATCCAGATTTGGAGGGTTGCTTGTTTAAGAATGATTGGGACCAACAAAATTGCAAATTGCATATTGTCTCCAACCCTTTCTTGTTATCAATTGATGCAAAAATTTTCTTTGAAAGGGCTTGTTACTGCGAAATTTTTCGGGCGTAGTGCAAATCCTCACTAGGAAGGTCCAAACCTCGTGGCAACAGGAGAATGGCCATCACTGTCACCTCAACAACATTTCCCTAGCTATATAGTGGTATATTGCACCACATGAAAGAATTCTCTGTATGTGGATCACCTTGAGTATATTCAACAAGGAATGTTTAAACGATGTGGCATGTTTTCATAGAAATCAATCTAGAATCAAAATGTAATCGGTCAAATTTTATATAAACATAAAAGTGAAGAAATGCACTCGTTTACTTTTTATTTTTATGGTTACATTTTTCTATATATTATTTTATGTATATATTTTTCTATTCTAAGGGCTTTTTGAATAATAAAAATTAAGGACAATTGCAGAATTTTATAAAACGAGATGGTTGTTTGGTGGAATAAGGAGTGTGCCTTTTTTCCACTAGGGATGTGGGGTCAAATCGATGCCCCTATTCAGTTGGTTGATCAATTCTTGTGGATTATGGCCGGAGGTGGAATCCCAAAAGTTAAATGAGCTCACGCTTAATCAAGAACAAGTTTTGAAACCAGTCCCTACTAGAAAGGATTATACTTAGGGAAAATCCTTCAACAAATAGCTCTATTATCATGCAAAATAAACTGAAGCCGTTGGTGAGTAGCACTGGGCCATGGCCCAACAAGAAGAAATAAACTCTACCTTACACGAACAAGAGAGATGTGCGAGTAAAGCCCTAGAAATCCCTAAGGAAGTGATAAAGATTCCTTTCAAATGGATTGATCTAGTTAGTTTTTGTAGTATCCTTTAGTTATCCACAGATCGCCTTAAGAAATATGTGAAATCAACCATGAAAGATAAATCATGATGAACACCAAAGATGTCATGAAAATATTTCGTATTATGGTAAAACGATCTCAACAATTCACAACGATCTACAAAGGAGGGAAGTTTCTCTTTTTTTAGATTAGGATCTCAACATCTTTCTTCCTTTCGCTTGAAAAAACAAGCAACTTTTCATCCACAATATGCTTCACGATTAAGTCAAACTACAAGTTATTTCATTATATTACTTAAATATTAAAATAGGTGAGACATCCCACCAATTAGAGGTTTGATTTGACAAAAGGAGGTCCTAATTGGTCTTCTATCAAGAAATAACCTTGCATTCCTTTATAAATTAACCTGATTTCTTAGGAAGTCAAAAGTTCCATTTTGTTTGCACAATGTTGCTTCAATGAAGACGTTGGCCTTTCAAATGACTAGTTTAAAGATGATTCAAACCATGCTTTTAGGCTCCTTGCTTGTTTTTGACTTGAAATATACCTTGGATTGCTTGGAGATCTATATGGCCTTATGTTTTTCCTCAACATTCCTCGAAATTGACCTTTACATGATCCAATGGGTAGAAAGGGTGGACGACACTCCTTGTCTAGGTCCATTTGCTCGCTTTTTGTGTGGTGTAAGGCTTGAAATATCTTGAACATGCGTTATCCTTGGTCCATGATGTGTCCTTGAGTTGCTTTGACATATTGCTTACTCAACACATTTGCCATGATACCTCTTTTAACGTCATGGTTGCACCAAAAGTAGAAGCTGACTCGTTTTCAAGGTACCTCATTTATGCAAATGGGAAATTAAAGGGGGCGTTAGTAGTGCCTTGACTTGGAGTTGATTACACTTGACTTGGAGGTTACAATAGATCTTTTCACTGCCTTGTAGGATGTGGGACGCTGCATTAGGGAGCCCAAATGTATCACAAACTGTGAGACTTCAATGAAGAATGATAGTCATGGCCAAATAGGCGTCCATACATATGGATATGGTTGATTTGGGAAACAAAGAGTGCATTAAGATAATGGGAAACTGAGGGGAAAAGTACAATAAGCGATCACCTTTATAGGACTAATCAACATGCGCACCCATAATTCATCAGTCATAGTAGATCCACCTCTTGAAGCTCGCATATCGCCGTAGGAAATAAGAATGTTGCGTGATGCTTTCTTTCCCATACTATTTTCCTCTTTTCCTTACCCATCGAATGTTGAATGAAATCCTTTCCTTCTAGTACTAATCTTTCTTTAGTGGCTTGTGGATTATACTAGCCTCATAAGGTGTTGATAATTAATATTCTCTACCAAGTTGAGTGATGCTTTGTTTTTGGGAGGGTCCACTGTGAGAGAAACCTAGGCCTTATATGCTGAGAGTTTCTCAAAAAATTAATATCGCCCTCATTCATACTTTTAATAATGAACCCTTTCTCTTATATCCTCTCTCTCTCTCTATTTGTTTTGCTTGCCCCTTTCCTAGGCTACATCACCACTAATGGGTCTCTCTAGGTCGTCTTCTCAAGTAGGGCCCGACCTGAGATGGCTTCTCCTTAGATGGAACCAATGACCATTCCTCTCCTTTTCCTACTAGGGACTTTGGTCTTGGTTGTCACATCCTATAGACTGCAACTATGGGATCACATCTCCAACCATTGCTCCAATGCTTGCTTCCACTCATCTATTGCATTCCGCAGTGCAAAACTAGGATTGTCAGCTTTTTCTTCTTGTGCTACGGAGTTGTCAATTCTCACCTCTTTGATTTGTTATCTCAACTAGTGTCGCGACCTCTTACTTCTTGGCTTCAGTTGTTCATCCCTATTTTTATCCCCTCTTGCTTATTTGGTTTAGTTTTTTGATCCTGTATTTAGTAATTTTGATCTCTCTTTCATCCACTAGTTCATCCCTCTCTTTTCCACCTCTCCTTCCTTCTCCTTTTCTCACCTTCACTCACTTCTCACCCTCATTAAGATTTTCTATTGTTATTGCTTCCTTGTATTTGGAAAGACATTTACTTTTATGTTGTAGGCTATGTTACCACAATCTAGCAGGCCTTAAGGAGGAAAAGCCTATGGGTCAAAGAGCTAAACTAAGTGATAAGAATGATAATGTCCCATTGTCACCACAACGAGTCTCCCCTGCTCTTTGTGGAATTTCACCAATGGGAGGAGTCCTGGTAGATAAGCAATCATCTTTTATTGATCTTCTAGGGTTTGAGGTACTAGGTGATGAGGTAGGACTTCTTAAGGGAAGCTTTATGTGATAATATGGGACTTCAAAAGCGTTTTTGGTCCCTATTAGAGACTTAGAAGAAAGTTGTATGAGATCTATGGTTTTGTGAATTATTGTGTTTAAAGGTATTCCTGAGATCAAGGCAAGGAAAGGAAAGGGATTATTATGATTTATTCCAATGAATACTGAGATCATACGACCCTCGAAGAAGTCCCCCAAGTCAAGGAAATTCAAAATAGGGTTTCCGTTCTAGGGCACACGTCTAGTGTGCTTTTTACTTTTTCATCATAATGCTTTTTATTTTGGGTGCATAACATGAGGATTAGACCTAGTTCTTATGATTTAGTATTCGACTTTACCCGTTGAGATGAGATAATGTATTGCTCATTAGGGTTGGGACATAAAAGGTTTCCTTTTAATGAAATGGAGTATAAAGTGCTCAGGAACCGGGTTATGACCAATGAGGAGGGTAGAGCTCATGTTAATATTTTTCTGATGCGCTAAATTCTATCCTGATCTTCTTTTACATTTTGATTTTCTTCTTTTTCTTTCATTTTGACCATAATATTCTTTTCCATTCTTTTAGTTTCATTAACCTCGAGGAGAACATTTCTCCTACTCAAGGAGTGTGGACAAGAGAGTGCTAAATCCCAATAAACCAATGACAAGTTAGACCTCAAAAATGGAGGTGGTATAAGGGGCTTGTAATGTGGTATGGAAAGTGGGAAGTATGATGTAGGGAAAGATGAACATGCTATTTCAATCTGTATTTCCCAAGTGCCCCTCCTACAACCCTAAGGCCTTAAGGGAGGTCCCACTAGATTGGGGCTAAAGATTAACTCCCCTAGTAAGGCGAGAAAACAAATTTATAGTCAAGATCGATCAATCTTCTAAATCACCCGTTTATCGATACTAAATGCACAAAATAAACAAGTATAAGCACTCGATTGCAAAATGATCAATGTACATTTTGAATAGAAGCTCACTTTCATCCAAGAGGAAATGTTGGATGGGTAGAGGTATGTGGTTGATGTAGATGACAAAGGCATATAATCATCAAGAAATGGATATAAAAGGTTGATGGCTATTTGATTGTCCAAATGGCTATCAAATGCAGGAGAAATTTTTTCTCCTACGAGGTTACGCATTTTGGTGGGTAACAGGCACATCATGAAAAATTCCAACGCCCAAGATTTCAAGCTCAACATTTCAGCATATGGAGGGTCATCAATAGCTGCAATATCACGTGGAAGTTGCTCAAGGCCCAACGATCATCTGTGTTGGGGCAACAAGGTTAGATTGTTTTGGTTTTCCTCTCTTTCATATCTAGCACTTATGTTAGTTATCTCATCAAAGGAATTTTATGAGATAACCCCGTGTTAGTTTGGTTTCTTTTTTAATTGGTTGTTATCCTCCTGTTGTGTATTGTAATTAATCTATGGCACTAGGCATTTAATGAAGGGTAAAATCCTAATGGACCTATTAGCATTCCCCTTTCTCATTCACTTCCTCTTAGTTTTTCTTAATTTTCTCTAAAATTGAGTTGTAACACCTCTCTCCTTCCGTGTGGTAGCATATTGCTTCACTTTAACAATCCTGCCACATTTTGCTAATTTTACTAATGAGTTTTCATTAACTCTTCTATATCTCAGCGGAAGTCTCTCTAACTCTTTTTGGTGGCAGGGGATTTTAAATTTACTAAACCCCTAACCTAGAGACCTATTACCATTCATATTAGCAGGCTTATAAAGGCTTGGCCAAGATTCCAAATGGTAAGCACACATCAGATGCCCCTAATGTAACCTAAGCACACTTTCATCTCACTTTTGGCAAACTCCCAAAATTCCATAGGGGGTATTCCAAACTACACATGCATCACCAAAAGTATTAGGATGACCAGAGCCTACAAACAGTGAAATGATGAAGGTTAGGATTTAAAGAGAAAAAAATGAGTTGATATGATGTATGATATATTACTGTAGAAAACACAAACCAATGAAGAAAACACTAAATTTATGAATGAAGTAACCTTGACAAAAGAGCCACGATTGATTATGAAGGCCCTCAACAATGTTGGGATTTAAACCATGAAATGATGATTTACCTTGCATTTACACGCCTGCAAACATGAAGTTTTGCATAAACCAACAAAGAAAAGCCAACTCTAGGGCCTCTCATAAGCCCAAAAATGCTATAGAAACTTATAAATATGAATTTGAGATGATATTATAATGAAATATAATGAAAATAAACATACTAGCACTTCAAAGTATTGATTATTCAAAAAAATATTCAAATCTGGAAATTGTTACTCAATTTTGGTGCACCGATTCCCGGGGATTGAAAAATGAAAGTGTCCCAATTAGTTTGAAAAATGTTGCAATTGTTAGGAAAACTAAAAACACTTCCAAAGGTGAGTGATATTCAATTAGAAAACTTTAGAAATGTTGCTGGGGATTAGAAGGGTTAGAATCAACTTTTCGTGTATCTCAAGGCAAGGGATTTTACCAATACTTGAGCTATAATCACTGAGGATAAAATCAGATTTTGAAAATCTCCTTGAAAACCCTTCCACATTTTTTAGATCAACATTAAATGGAAGAAAAGAGAGGGCTATCTTTCTTAGATATTCAATATGGCACACCATTCTAAAAAAAGAATCTAGAATCAAAATGTAATCAGCCAAATCTTATTTAGACATAAAGGTAATAAAATGCTCTGGATCAATTTTTATCTTTGATTCTTATATTTTTCTCTAATATATTTTTTTATGTATTGTTTTCTATTCTTAAGGCTTTTTAAATAATAAAAATTTAGGGAAATTGCAGAATTTAGTAAAAAGATATGAGGAGTGTGCCTTATTTCCACTAAGGCTATGGGGTCAAATTGATGCTCGTCTTAAGTTGGTTAGTCCATGCTTCTAGTTTATGGCTAGAGGAGGAACACTAGTGTTGATTTGGGGTAGCATCGGATGTGCTCTAGCCACAAAAATTGGTGGAGAGGCTGAAGCACATGAGATCTCCAATACCGAGAAATGGTTTGGGCAGAATTTAACTAGTTTGGGAGATATGAAAATAAATAATATTTTTAATGGAGTTTCTAAGTCTAAACTTAGGGAAAATAAAATATTAATGTGAATTAATATAAAACTGAGCTAGAATGGTCCAAAAGTCATGGATCAAGCTAGATCTAATCTTAGCCATTGATTAGGGACTTAATCTCGGCCGTTGAAATATCAACGAGAAAAGTATAAGAGAGGGCTTGAGGGTCACTTAGAGAACACATCGAGTTGATAAAGAATTTGATTTTCTGGGGTAGAGCTTGCTGAGGAAATCGAAGGAGTGATCAGAGTTGCAGCTGAGGGGCAGTGAATGCAGTAGCATAGAGGTAGAGATAGTACCGGGAGCATCAACACAGAAGTCGGGAGAGGGTTGATGCAAAGCTAGCTAGAGGCCATTAGAGGCCACACAAAAGCAGCCAGAGGTAGCCAAGAGCTGCGCAGAGCCTGAGGAGGGCCAGCGTGGGAGACACAGAGGCCCCAGAGGCTAACGCCGAGCCTCGAGAGGCTGACGTTGGGTTAACGCTGGGCCAGAGAGGCTAACATAGACCCTAGAGGCTGACGTTGGGAGATTTCGTGGGGCTGATATCTATCTCCGACTAAGAGGTACTACTGCTGAGGGCATTCTCTAGTGGGTGAGCCATTTCTGGCACCCAGATTGTATTCTGAAACTGCTTAATAATAAAACCCTCTGATAGCTGCACCGGTTTTCCCGCATTGGGTTTTTTTCGGGGACATTAGTCCAAAAATAACGGTGTCATTTGTGTGCTTGTTTATCCTTCAGTTGATGATCTGTATGTGTTGAGACTATACTTGTATTTATTTTAAGTATTTACATGGTAAATAACTTGTTAATAAACAGAACAAGTAGGAAGAAATAAATCAGAAAGTATAGGAAGGATTTCTAAAAGTTAGACTTAGAAATTCCAACATGGTATCAGAGCGTGGTTGCAGATCCCAGGATAACTGAGGGCATCAGCCGAGCAGAGCAGCAGCAACAGAAACAACTGTCCCGAGTGAGACAAGTTGTGCCTAGAGGAAACGCAGCAAGGAAGGGGTGACACAGTGCCTGCATCATCAGTTCGAGCCGGGAAGAGGACAGTGCAGTGGCAGAGAGGAGCAGACTTGGCCTACGCAGTGCCTGGTCATCTTTCTCATTGAGGAAGGATTGATTCCCGTGGCCAGGAGGTGCGAATTTTGTCGGTGCTGGGATTGTGCAGAGCCTAGAGGCTCTAACCTTCAGTTTGTTGGGGCATAGGAGGTTGTGGGTAAGTTGCGGAGTGAATTTGGTGGGGCACTGTGGTGAGAACAGTACCTAACAGGGCAAGACCAAAGAGGAGGAAGTTGCTGTCGAGGATTTCTAGCCAAGAAATCCGGATCAGTGGTGCAACTGCACTAACGATCAGACTGGGGGCATTTCGACATTGGCAGAGGGGTTTTTAGGAGGGAAATCGAGGCTCAGAGGGAGTCACACCGAGAACTTCCAAGAGGGAAGTAGAGAGACTCGGAAGAGTCAAAAGAGGAGTAGCGAAATGGTAGTGAATGGGGTAAGATATCAGGACAGATTGGACAGAGCCTTAAACTTCGTAGTCTAGAAGGCCAGGATCTTGTCTGTTCTAGACAGAAATAGTCTCAAGCACTTCGCCTTGAACATGATAGTGATCCTAGTTGAACCAGTTGAGAACGAAAAGTACTAGGAGGCAATGGTGAGGGCCAAGAGCATCATCCTTGACGGGGTCAAGGACCATGTAGTACCACATATTGCCGAAAAGGACACGGCAAATGCGATGTGGGAGGCCCTGACGAAATTGTATTAGCATAATTTTGTGCAGAGGAAGATGCTACTAGAAAATCAGCTGTGGTCATACCAGATGCAGAAGGGAGAATAGATAGACACCTTCCTCAGACGATTGAAGGAGATTCGAGATCAACTAACTTCCATAGAGGCCATGCCGGATGAGGAGATGATGGTGAGGACCGCATTGAACGCAGTCTCAGAGGATTGGGAGGTATTTGTCCAGAGCATACTGGGAAGGTCGAGCCTTCCAGAATGGGAGGAACTGTGGCCGACTCTTCGTCAAGAAGAGATCAGAAGGTTAACCAAGGCAAGAAGAAGCGACAAGGGGGTCAGAATCAAGAAAGAGGAAGAGGAGGATGTTACCCTAGCATCTGAGGGAAAGCAGGAGAAATGGAAGAAGAATGACCTCTCCTAGGTCAAATGCTTCCACTGTGGGGAACTGGGTCATTATGCGAGCCAGTGTCCGAGGAAGAAGAGCAAGGGAGAGGCTTCTGAGACCAAGGCTGCGCTAGCAAGGGCAGAGAAAAAAGTGGAGACAGATGATGACTATGCCATGTGTGCTCATGCACCTCGAGAGAAGAGGTGGGGACACATCGAGCTGTAGTTAGATGGACTACAGGCGATGAGGGGCAAGATCCTCGATGTACCCAACCTCTTGGATTATACCTTGCTATGGGACCCCCAAAGAGGAGTAGTAAGACTGGTGGATGTCGGTAGAGACGGATGCGGATGGAGCAACAGAGGGAGCTACATTACAAGAGTCCGAAGATAGCGTGAAGCGGTAGTGTGAGATGCACAGAGTTGTTGCAGCAGTGCAGAGGTCAGGGAGGGAGCACTTGTCAGTGACCGAGGGAGATTCAACATTGGGAGTGTTTCCAGCCTGACGGAGATGTTAGGTTTGGGAAATCAGCTACTTACTTCTCAGTAATTAAGTTGCAGTGCAGCTGTTAGCAGTGGCAGTGCTATGGGCAATACGATGCAACATGATGAGAGGGGTTGCAGTGCAGATACAGCAGTGGCAGTGGTAGGGCCATGGGCAGCAACATGGATGCAGAGGGAGCTGCCATACATATGCAACAGTGGTAGTGGCAGGGCCATGGGTAGCAGTACATGATACCGCAGTGTAGAGGATGTTGGGCAGCAGGCCTAGCATCAACATAGGGACCGATGCCAGATGATCAGGGTGATGCTCATTGAGGAGTATTACTAGAGCACAATCCTTGCTAAGAGGGAGTGTTGATTTGGGGTAGCATCGGATGTGTTCTAGCCACGAGAATTGGTGGAGAGACTAAAGCGCATGAGATCTCCAATACCTAGAAATGGTTTGGGCAGAATCTAACTAGTTTGGGAGATATTAAAATAATTAATATTTTTAATGGAGTCCCTAAGTCCAAACTTAGGGAAAGTAAAATATTAATGTGAATTAATATAAAACTGAGTTAGAATGCTCCAAAAGTCATGGATCAAGCCAGATCTAATCTTAGTCATTGATTAGGGACTCAATCTCGACCATTGAAATGTCAATGAGAAAAGTATAAGAGGAGGCTTGAGGGTCACTTGGAGAACACACTGAGTTGATCAAGAATTCGATTTTCGAGGGTAGGGCTTGCTGAGGAAATTGAAGGACTGATCAGAGTTGCAGCTGAGGGGCAGTGAATGCAGTAGCAGAGAGGCAGAAATAGTACCGGGAGCATCAGCGAGAATCCAGGAGAGGGTTGACGCAGAGCCAGCTAGAGGCCACCAAAGGCCATGTAGAAGTAGCTAGAGGCCACGCAGAGGCAGCCAGGAGCTGCGCAGAGCCTGAGAAGGGCCAGCGGTGGAGACACAGAGGCTCCAGAGGCCGACGCAGAGCCCTGAGAGGCTGATGCTGGGCTAGATAGGCTGATGCTGGGCTGACGTTGGGTCAGAGAGGCTGACGCAGACCCTACAGGTTGACGCTGGGAGATTTCATGGGCAAGATTGGGGATGATATCTATCTCCGACTGAGAGGTACTACTGCCGAGGGCATTCTTTGTTGGGTGAGCCATTTCTGGCACCCAGATTGTATTCTGAAACTGCTTAATAATAAAACCCTCAGATAGTTGCACCGGTTTTCCCGCATTGGGTTTTTTCGGGCACATTAGTCCAAAAATAACAATGTCACTTGTGTGCTTATTTTCCTTTAGTTGATGATTTGTATGTGTTGAGACTGTACTTGTATTTATTTTCAGTATTTACATGGTAAATATCTTGTTAATTAACAAAACAAGTAGGGAGAAATAAATCAGAAAATACAGGAAGGATTTCTAACAGTTAGACTTAGAAATTCCAACAACTAGAAGTTAAATCACCTCAAGGCTAATCAAGATTTTTTCTTGAAATCAAGCCCTACTAAAAAGGATCCTACTTAGGGGAAAGCCGTCAACCATTAGCTACGCTATGATGCAAAATAATTTGAAACCCTTCGTGGGGAGCACTAGGGCATGGCCCAACAAAGAGAGACAAACTCCACCTTACACCAACAAGAGAGATGTGCGAATAAAACCCTAGACATCCCTTTACAAGTGACAAAGTTGCTCTTCAAATTGATCAATCTAGTTAGCCTGTGTAGTATTCTCTAGTTATTTGCAAATTTCCTTGGGAATATTTGAAATCAACCAAGAAAGATAAACTTCAAGATGAACACCAGAGATTTCATGAAAATATTTCACATTATGGAAAAATGATCTCAACAATTCACAATAATTTGCAAAGGAGAGAGAGGTCTATATGTATAGATGAGGCTCTCAACACATTTCCTCCTTTTGCTTCAAAAGATAAGTGACTTTGCATACACAATATGGTTGGAGACTAAGTAAAATTACAATATTTGTCATCACATTACATAAATCCTTCAAATGAGGTGAGATGTCCCACCAATTAGAGGATGAATTTGACAAAAGGAGGATGGAATTGACCTAATACAATGTTCCATCAAAGAATGGCTTGACTTGTTTGAAAAAGTATCTTGAGTGCTTAGGAATTTAAACTTTCCACTTTTCTTGCACAACGTTACTTGAACAAGGGCTTGGACATTTCC